>CATNWA010017264.1:40000-65000 GCA_951230385.1 Staurois parvus | reverse complement strand
CAGAACACCTCCCCCACTCCTACTCCCATTAACATTGAGGGGGTTGTTCTGTAGTCCACAAAGACTGATGTAAACATTATAACTGATAAGAATGATCAACAAGAAGTTACAAACTTCAAGATTTCTGTCAGGATCAACATGTATTTTGTGTTTTTTTTTTTTTTGTATTTTTGTATTCATTGAGTTAGATGCAACAAAACACTTTCAACCGCTTTCAATGGCATATTTTAACAGCCCAATAAAGGAGCAAATAAAAGTTAATTGTGGGGGGCTGAGGGTTGGCATCATGGCGGTTATAACACTACATAGGCGAGTGGTCCTTTTTTTTGTGTTTTTTTTGTGTTTTTTTTTGTTTTGTTTTGTTTTGTTTTTTCATTTGTTTTTTTGTTTTTTTTGTTTTTATTTTTCTTTTTTTTTTTTATTTGTTTTTTTGTTTTTGCTTTTTTTTATTTGTTTTTTGTTTTTTGTTTTTTGTTTTTTTTTTTTTTTGCTTTCTTTTGCCACCTTTTTTTTTGGTGGATGGCAAAATCGTGTTGAGGCGGAGTCCTTTTTTTCTGTGCCGGGCCTGTAGAGTTTTTTTTTTGTCAATTGGAGGCACTCTGGGAGATCAGATCCAGCCTGCTGATTGGCCAGGCGATGTCGGTGAGGCTGGAGGCACCAGTCGCCTGCGCATTTTCCGGAAGAGGCTGATAAAAGGCGTCTCTGTGACAATATTAGCGGCACGTTTGGATTGATTAATTCTCGCTCCGTATAATGATCTCCTTCCCATACTAATTCCAGACTCCGGGCGTTCTGCTGGTAATTAGCATTCCCCTCCCCCCTCCGTAGTCACATCTCCAGAGTGATAATTAAGAAATAAAAACACGGAACCCAAAGCCCCCCGCTCCCCCCCCCTTGCCTGAACAAAATGGTGATCTCCCCCCCCCCCCCTCCTCCATACGACAGGCGACTTGGCACTCGGCGGATTTTTCATCATCCATTTATTATGCATCTGAAGGAAATGCCTGTCACTTGGAGCAACCAATCATTGTCACAGCAAGTACAGGAATGGGACTTCTCCACCCAAAGTGGAAATTGTAGTTTTAGGTGGAGTCTGGAGGGCTGAGTGGGCCCCTCGTATGTCTTGGATTCTCCAACAGTGAGATTTTCCTGCAGTGATTCTCGGCTCTGTTCCTGCCCACTTGGGAACTTGGCACAGGGATGGTGGGAACCCCTCATAATGGGCACAGCGGGGGTACAGACCCGGGAACTCAGCACAGGGATGGTGGGAACCCCTCATAATGGGCACAGCGGGGGTACAGACCTGGGAACTCAGCACAGGGATGGCGGGAACCCTTCATAATGGGCACAGCGGGCGTGCAGACCCGGGAACTCAGCACAGGGATGGCGGGATACCTTCATAATGGGCACAGCGGGCGTATAGACCCGGGAACTCAGCACAGGGATGGTGGAAACCCCTCATAATGGGCACAGCGGGCGTACAGACCCGGGAACTCAGCACAGGGATGGTGGGGAACCCCTCATAATGGGCACTTTTGCTGCAATTGTGTTGCGGTCACAGTTGGTTGGTGGACCTGGGAGTGCCTACTTGATCTGCTGGTCTTTGGTTTTGGTAGTATCGTGCCTCCACATTGCCATCCCTCTGCCATGACTGATGATGGTGATCATTGTCCCTCATGCCTCCACATTGCCATCCCTCTGCCAGGACTGATGATGGTGGTCATTGTCCCTCATGCCTCCACATTGCCATCCCTCTGCCAGGACTGATGATGGTCATTGTCCCTCATGCCTCCACATTGCCATCCCTCTGCCAGGACTGATGATGGTGGTCATTGTCCCTCATGCCTCCACATTGCCATCCCTCTGCCAGGACTGATGATGGTGGTCATTGTCCCTCATGCCTCCACATTGCCATCCCTCTGCCAGGACTGATGATTGTGGTCATTGTCCCTCATGCCTCCACATTGCCATCCCTCTGCCAGGACTGATGATGGTGGTCATTGTCCCTCATGCCTCCACATTGCCATCCCTCTGCCAGGACTGATGATGGTAGTCATTCTCCCCTCCGGTGTGTTTTATCTCCCAGGAATGTCCTCCTATTAGTATGCGGAATGCTAAGAGTTGATTTCCGTTGGTCCAGGCCAGCCTAGGACATCCCATCAGTAAAGAGCCATGCCCACCCCTCCCGTGCCTTTTCAAGGCTGAGCACTGACCATTCTGGGCCTGAAACAGGTTATGGTCACCTAATTGATCCTTCTTTTGTAAAGCCAAACTGTCATAGAGACAGAGTTGGCAAGTGAAAATGTTGGGTTGTCACCAGGTCCAGGAAAGGTGGAACTCCTCCAATAGGGACATCTGACTCTTTAAACTTTGGAAACCGTTCCTCCTACTTCCTGTTTTGTCTCAGGAGCAGAAAATGAAGGGAAATCTCCCCAGTGGGGGCGAAGACTTCCAGAAATAATGGTTGGGTTTTGACCTTTTCTCCTAATCTATCCAAACCTTAAAATGTTGGCTAGGCCCGTACTTTAGGGGCTCAACGCATTATGTCCTTCAGAAACCTGGGTTGTATTAAAGCAGACCACTGAAAACCGTGGGCCACCATGCACCTAAAAGCCATACGTGACCCTTTTTTTTTTTTTTTTTTTCCCCGAACATAATGCACTGCTTTGCGTTGACGTACGTTGCGCTGCCTCTAGGGTGCCGTTCATGTTGAGTGCCTTGCCATGTGCATTTCCCTGATGCTGAAGTATAAATGAGCCCTACATGTTGATGATGGTCAAGGCAACTTAGACCTACAGGTCTATCTGGGGTAGCGGATGAAAATTTGAACGTGTGGTCATCAGAAGAAGGCCATTAAGCACATAAAACCTACATGTTGATGATGGTCAAGGCAAGTTAGACCTACAGGTCTATCTGGGCAGCAGATGAAAATCTGGGTGCGTGTGGTCAGCAGAAGAAGGCCATTAAGCACATGAGCCCTACACGTGATGGTCGAGGCAACTTAGACCTACAACTCTGGGGGCAGCAGATAAAAATTCGGGCATGTGGTCAGCTGAAGAAGGCAATTGAGCACATGAGACCTACAGGTTGATGATGGTCAAGGCAAGTTAGACCTACAGGTCTATTTGGGGCAGCGGATGAAAATCCGGGTGTGTGGTCAGCAGAAGAAGCCATTAAGCACATGAGCCCTACACGTTGATGGTCGAGGCAACTTAGACGTACAACTCTGGGGCAGCAGATGAAAATGCGGGCCTGTGGTCAGCTGAAGAATGCCATTAAGCACATGAGATCTACAGGTTGATGATGGTCAAGGCAACTTAGACCTACAGCTTTGTTTGGGGCAGTGGATGAAAATTCGGTGTGTGTGGTCAGCCGAAGAAGGCCATTAATCACATGAGCCCTACATATTGATGGTCAAGGAAAGTTAGACCTACAGGTCTATTTGGGGCAGCGGATGAAAATCTGGGCGCGTGGTCAGCCGAAGAAGGCCATTAAGCACCTGTTGCCTTGACTATCATCAACATGTAGGGCTCATGTGCTTAATGGCCTTCGGCTGACCACACACACCAAGATTTTCCTCCGCTGCCCCAAACGGAGCTGTAGGTCTAAGTTGCCTTGACGATCATGTTGATGATGGTCAAGGCAACTTAGACCTACAGGTCTATTTGGGGCAGTGGATGAAAATCTGGGCGTGTGGTCAGCCGAAGAAGGCCATCAAGCACATGAAACCTACATGTTGATGGTGGTCAAGGCAAGTTAGACCTACAGTTTTGTTTGGTGCAGTGGATGAAAATCTGGGCGTGTGGTCAGCCGAAGAATGCCATTAAGCACAGCAATGTGTCACTTTAGTGTTAGATGCCTCCTCCTTCTTCCTTTTTTTTTTTATTTACGCTCTGGTCTGTTTGCATTGAAAAAAGGGAGAGGCTGTTTGTTGAGTTACAGTGCAAACGGCCTTTCATAGAGCTGTGTAATCATTTGGATAGACTTGAACAGGTTGGGTCCCCCCCCCCCCCATTTTCCTGATCACCTTACAAACAACAGTAAATCTCCGATCTCAAAGTCACTAATCCCACTCAGATGACCATGTATCTTCTAGAACCCAGATGGATTCAGAAGGCCCCTTGGTGAACTTGTGAATCCTTCCTGAGTGGGCTCCTTCTCCTACTTCAATGTATGGGCCAGTTTTTAGAAAGGGGGCAGTGCTTTTGGGCCTACAGGTTTATCTGGGACAACGGCTGAAAATTTGAATGTGTGGTCAGCCAAAGAAGGCCATTAAGCACATGAGTCCTACATGATGATGGTCAAGGCAACTTAGACCTACAGGTCTATCTTTGGCTGACCACACGTTCAAATTTTCATCCGTTGCCCAAGAAGGCCATTAACATTAAGCACATGAGCCTTACATGATGATGGTCAAGGCAACTTAGACCCACAGGTCTATCTGGGGCAGCGGATGAAAATTTGAACGTGTGGTCAGCCAAAGAAGGCCATTAAGCACATGAGCCCTACATGATGATGATGGTCAAGGCAACTTAGACCTACAGGTCTATCTTGGGCAACGGATGAAAATTCGAACGTATGGTCAGCCGAAGAAGGCCATTAAGCACATGAGCCCTACATGATGATGGTCAAGGCAAGTTAGACCTACAGTCTATTTGGGCCACTCCGACTACCATGTATCTTCTAGAACCCAGATGGATTCAGAAGGCCCCTTGGTGGACATGTGACTCCTTCCTGAGTGGGCTTCTTCTACTCCCAATGTATGGACCAGTTTTTAGAAAGGGGGCAGTGCTTTTGGACCTGTCATGTCACTGGCTTGGATTTGGGTAGCGGTGGTAATACCATAACTATATAGGGACTTGGCGATCGGGGCGCTCGGCTTCACAAGGTGTCTAGATGTAGATTCTTGGTCTGCAGAGCTTCACATTATCAAATGCAAGACGACTGTTCTAGAAAGTAGCTGGAGGGCTAGCAGTCTTGCCATATAGAACTGGCGGTTTGGGTTTAATTCCCAATAGGGGAACTATCTGCATGGAGTTTGCATGGTTTTTAGATGAGAAACGCCCCCCCCCCCCCCCCCCCCACTCCAACATGCAGCTTGACTTGCTTCTGACTAGTTTTGTAGGATTGGTAACATTCAATTTCTAAGCACCTTTTTCGGGGGTGATTTTACTAAAACTGGCACACTCGGAATCTGGAAGCCGGGGCACCTCCAGCACTGAACAAGGGGTGCTGGAGTGTGCTGCAGGGTCTATTGATGCTGGCTGCAGGGGGCTCTATTGTTGCTGGAGGGGATCTATATCTGCTTTGGGTGCCTATTGCTGCTGGGGAGGTCTAGTTATTGCTGGGTGGGGTCAGTTTGTTCCTGGGAAGGATTTACTACTGTTGAGTGTCTATTGTTGCTCGCTGCTGAAGGGCCCATTGATGCTGGCTGTGGGGAGATATGTTTTGCTGTGGGGGGCTGTTGTTGCTTGGGGGGTGTCTGTTGTTGCTGGGAGGGGGGCATTTTGTTGCGGGTTGTCCATTGTTGCTGGGGGATCTATTGTTACTCACTACTGAAGGGCCCATTGATGCTGGCTGTGGGGAGATATGTTGGGGGGGGGTCTGTTGTTGCTGCGAGGGGGAGCATTTTGTTGCGGGTGGTCCATTGTTGCTGGGGGATCTATTGTTGCTTGCGACTGAAGGGCCCATTGATGCTGGCTGAGGGGAGATATGTTGTTGCTGGGGGTGAAGGGGGGGGGTCTGTTTTTTGGGGGGGGTGGTCTGTTGTTGCTGGGTGGGAGGTATTTTGTTGCGGGTGGCCCATTATTGCTGGGGGATCAATTGTTGCTGCAGGGTATCATTTTATTGCTTTTCTTGTTCTCATTTACAATTTACTTGGCACCACAAAAATGAGATTTGTTTCTGTACTCTATTGCTGCTGGGGGGTCTTATTTTGCTAGGGGGACAACTGTTTCTGGGATGGATCTTCTGTTGAGGGAGGGGTCTATGTTGCTCGCTGCTGAAAGGTCCATTGACGCTGGCTGTGGGGAGATCTGTTGTTGCTGTTGGGGGTAGGGCGGTCTGTTGTTGGTGAGGATCTATTGTTGCTGCAGGGGGGTAAATTTTATTGCTTTTCTTCTCATATACAATTTTACTTGGCACCACAAAATGAGACATGGGGACAATTGTTTCTGGGAGGGATCTTCTGTTGAGGAAGGGGTCTATTGTTGCTCGCTGCTGAAAGGTCCATTGACGCTGGCTGTGGGGAGATATGTTGTTGCTGTTGGGTGACATTTTGTTGCGTTTGGCCCATTTATTGCTGGGGGATCTATTGTTGCTGCAGGGGATCAATTTGTACTGCTTTTCTTCTCATTTACTAATCCCATACAATTTACTTGGCACCACAAAATGAGATTTGCTTCTGTATTGTTGCTGGGGTGGGTCCAGGTGCGGACTGACAACCCCAGGGGCCCCGGGGCAATAGGGGTTCATGGGGCCCCTGTGTCCTTGCCCACACTCAAACCACTCCCATAAAAGCCTATGAAAAGATACCAGGGGCTTCTCATGGGGTCCCTTACTGACCCCGGGCAGTGCCCAAGTTTTCGAATGGTCTGTCCGCCCCTGGGTGGGTCTTATTTTGCTAGGGGGACAATTGTTTCTAGGATGGATCTTCTGTTCAGGGAGGGGTCTATGTTGCTCGCTGCTGAAAGGTCCATTGACGCTGACTGTGGGGAGATCTGTTGTTGCTGTTGGGGGTAGGGCGGTCCGTTGTTGGTGAGGATCTTTTGTTGCTGCAGGGGGGTCAATTTTATTGCTTTTCTTCTCATATACAATTTACTTGGCACCACAAAATGAGATTTGCTTCTGTACTCTATTGTTGCTGGGGTGGGCCTTATATTTCTAGGGGGACTTGTTTCTGGGAGGGATCTTCTGTTGAGGAAGGGGTCTATTGTTGCTTGCTGCTGAAAGGTCCATTGACGCCGACTGTGGGGAGATCTGTTATTGCTGTTGGGGGGGTCCGTTGCTGGGGATCTATTGTTGCTGTAGGGTGGTTGTTTTACTGCTTTTCTTTTTCTTATCCTTTACAAATTCCATGCAATTTACTTGGCACCTCAAAATACTTGCGTCTTTCAAAGGGACAGTACTAGAAGGTGAGTAGGGGGCGGAACCAAGGAATGGTGCTCAGTGGTGGGTAGTGGCCTCAGCGGGGGGACTCAGGGGGAGTTCCTGTACCTAGTCTCTAAAAAGAAAAGCCCCGATTTGGTAGCCAATCCGCTTCTAACTTCAGCTTGTTCATTTGACAAAATCTGGAAGCTGATTGGCTGCACCAGATTTTGCGCTCTCCGGATTTAGTAAATCTTCTCCCCTTTTTAGGTCGAAGACGGATGTAATCGGTTTGGTATCGTCTATAAAGCGTTGCAGAATGCTTGTACTTCTCTATAAATGAGTAAAATAAATATTTGTCCGGGCGTGGACCTGATCTTGGGACTGTTTACTGTAGAACACAACACTTACCGGCTGTACAAGTACGTGGGGGTTTGTTGTCGGTGCTCCTCACAGGGATTGCGGGTGGAAATCCTTTTGTCGTCTCGAAGACGTTGACTTTTTGGATAGAGTTTCTGTGAAAGTGATCCTTCGTGTGAAAATAAAAACGTTGGGTTTTCTGTAATGAGAACTTCCACCAGGTCTGGCTACGTGTGGAATCTTTTGTAGGACTCGGTAAAGGTTAAACATCATTGAATTTTTAGAGAAATGATACATTTTGACATTTGGAGGTTGCTCAGGGGCAGGGCAGGGGAGACTTTTCCCCCTGATTGTGACCAGCTTCTAATAATCATTTCATCCAATCAGGGGGAAAAGTCTCCCCTGCCCTGCCCCTGAGCAACCTCCAAATGTCCTACAAAAGATTACACACATATTGCCAGACCTGGTGGAAGTTCTCATCACAATGGGTGACCAGGTAGCACTTGTGGTGGGACTTGAGGAAAAAATGGACATCTACAGGTTGACTAGAGCATCTACTCGAGCGCTGAGGCTGGCAACCACTGCTTGACAGCAGAAAACTGCAACATCTGCCTCTAATAGGACCATGGACTATGCACCGCCATTGTCCTTCTCTTTGTGACCAGCTTCTAATAATCATTTCATCCAATCGAGGAAAAAAACGTCTCCCTTGCCCTGCCCCTGAGCAACCTCCAAAATTTCAAAATGTATAATTTCTCTTAAAAAATTCAATGACGTTTAACCTTTTCCGAGTCCTACAAAAGATTCCACATATAGCCGGATCTGGGGGAAGTTCTCATCCCAACGGAGACAATGGGTGACCAGGTATCAATTGTTTCTGAGGAATCTACAAGATCTAGTGTGGCGGAGGGGGGAAAAATGTGGTGGGACATGAGGGAAAAACTGGACATCTACAGGTTGACTAGGGCATCTACTCGAGCGCTGAGGTTGGCAACCACTGCTTGACAGCAGAAAACTGCAACGTCTGCCTCCTAATAGGCCCATGGACCACTCTGCACCGCCATTGTCCTTCTCTTTGTGACCAGCTTCTAATAATAATTATGATCCAAAGAAAAGGACAATGGCGGTGCAGAGTGGTCCATGGTCCTATTAGAGGCAGACGTTGCAGTTTTCTGCTGTCAAGCAGTGGCTGCCAACCTCAGCGCTTGAGTAGATGTCCTAGTCAACCTGTAGATGTCCATTTTTCCTTGAGTCCCACCACATTTCTCCCCCCTCCACCACTAGATCTTGTAGATTTGTCAGAAACAAGTGATACGTGGTCACCCATTGTCTTTGTTGGGATGAGAACTTCCACCAGGTCTGGCTATATGTAGAATCTTTTGTAGGACTCGGTAAAGGTTAAACGTCATTGAATATTTTAAGAGAAATTATACATTTTGAAATTTTGGAGGTTGCTCAGGGGCAGGGCAAGGGAGACGTTTTTTCCCCTGATTGGATGAAATGATTATTAGAAGCTGGTCACAAAGAGAAGGACAATGGCGGTGCATAGTCCATGGTCCTATTAGAGGCAGATGTTGCAGTTTTCTGCTATCAAGCAGTGGTTGCCAACCTCAGCGCTTGAGTAGATGCCCCAGTCAACCTGTAGATGTCTATTTTTCCTCGAGTCCCCCCACCTCCACCAGACTAGATCTTGTAGATTTGTAGGAAACAAGTGATACCTGGTCACCCATTGTCTCCCTTGGGAAAGGAAAGGCTTCATCAATTGTTTCAGTGACAAGGATAAGAGGTCTGGCTTTCAATGCTGTTTGGAGATGGTAATCTCTACCAAGCCTTAATTTAGGTCCTTCAGAGCAGTGGCTCCTAACTTCAGTCCTTAAGTGCCCCAAACAGGTAATGTTTTCAGAATATCATTCACCTTCCAGAGATGCTTTCAATTGATGTCAATGGCTTGGCATTTGACAGCTAATTTATCTAAGAGAAGTTCCCCAAACATTACCTGTTGGGTGTACTTTTTTTTTTTAAAAGTTTTGGATAAAGTGGAGGGGTATTAGAACACCTGTGAGATTTATATTGCTGTCTGTGCCCCCATTAGGGATATTCACCCTCCTTTTATTTGTCATGTCTACTGAAAGTGAAAGTAAAAGAAAACTCCAAATGTTTGATTGTCTCCAGAACAGTAATAGAGGGGAAATGTTTCAGTGGAGCAATGTTTCAGTGGAGCTGGTACAACAAGGGATTCCCTTAATTTGAAGGGATTTCCTCTCACTTCTTGTCTTTGACTATGGGACAGGAAGTGAGGGGGAAGTCTTTACAGTGAGGTATAGATGGCAAAAAAACTGTCAGGGGTTATAACTCTCCCTTACCCTTTAAAATGGAAAAAAGTGTTGCCTTTAGTTCTTCAAGGGCTGAGGATGGCAACCACTGGTTGAGTCTTTCTACTTAAGGGCTGAGGATGGCAACCACTGGTCGAGTCTTCTACTTCAGTGGTTGCCATCCTCAGCCCTTGTTGAGCCTTCTGCTTAAGGGCTGAAGGTGGCAACCTCTGCTCAAGTCATCTACTTAAGGGCTGAGGATGGCAACCCCTGATCAAGTCATCTACTTAGGGGCTGAAGGTGGCAACCACTGCTCAAGTCATTTACTTAAGGGGTGAGGGTGGCAACCACTGCTCAAGCCATCTATGTAAGGGCTTAGGGTGGCAACCACTGCTCAAGTCATCTATTTAAGGGCTGAAGGTGGCAACCATGGCTAAAGTCCTATACTTAAGGGCTGAGGGTGGCAACCAATGCTCAAGTCTTCTACTTAAGGGATGAAGGTTGCAACCACTGCTCAAGTCATTTACTTAAGGGCTGAGGATGGCAACCCCTGATCAAGTAATCTACTTAAGGGCTGAAGGTGGCAACCACTGCTCAAGTCATCTGCTTAGGGGCTGAAGGTGGCAACCACTGCTCAAGTCATTTACTTAGGGGCTGAAGGTGGCAACCACTGCTCAAGTCATTTACTTAGGGGCTGAAGGTGGCAACCACTGCTCAAGTCATTTACTTAGGGGCTGAAGGTGGCAACCACTGCTCAAGTCATTTACTTAAGGGGTGAGGGTGGCAACCACTGCTCAAGCCATCTATGTAAGGGCTTAGGGTGGCAACCACTGCTCAAGTCATCTATTTAAGGGCTGAAGGTGGCAACCATGGCTAAAGTGCTATACTTAAGGGCTGAGGGTGGCAACCAATGCTCAAGTCTTCTACTTAAGGGATGAAGGTGGCAACCACTGCTCAAGTCATTTACTTAAGGGCTGAGGATGGCAACCCCTGATCAAGTAATCTATTTAAGGGCAGAGAGTGGCAACCATTGCTCAAGTCATCTACTTAAGGGCTGAGAGTGGCAACCATTGCTAAAGTCTTCTTCTACTTAAGGGCTGAGGGTGGCAACCACTGCTTTAGGACATCTCCTCAATGGCTGAGGTTGTGGGAGGCCTGTTCTCCCAAAATGTGTTGGCTGTATCTGATGTTACCCAATAAACATTTCAGTAACTGATACTAACATTTTAAATAAAAACCAAAATCACCTTTTGTGAAATTTTAAACTGTTGTGGCAAAATGCATTGGAGGTAATTGAGGGGAATTTTTGTAGTTCCTGGTAGCAATGGTCTATAATTCCTTTGTTCATCATGTGTACCTAAAATTTCTCCTCCAAAGTCACGATCTCTTGAGAGTTGTTTTGCCAGTGGGACGAAAGTCTTTTCCCGCTGGTATCCTTACCCCCCCCCCCCCCACACACACTCCCTACCTAGAGCAGTAGGCCTACCATTTTTGTTTCTCAACTCTTGGGTGAAGTATGTCCATGTTTGGCCTTTATTGTTTCAGAGGTTTATTAATTTATATATCTAAACCCAAAATGTGTGGTGTATGTTGTTTTTGTTTAGGTTTTTTGTTTTTCTTTCTTTCTTTTAGGATAGAGTACGCAATAGTTTAAATCACGTTTTTTCCTCTCGAAATTAATCTCAAAATTGTCCCCTATGAAGATTTTTACACTCATCCTGTTCTGTTGAACCCCTACAAATTTTTTATTTTTATTTTCCCATCTTGTCTTGGTGACTCCTATTGAGAGTTTTTAGGCTTTAATGTAACTTTCAGGTGCAGCCCGCGGTTCAACATCAGGTCTAATATCCTCTCGCAGTCTAATATCAGATGCACGCCATCGACTCCTCAGCAATTTTTATCCTCCAATGGAGTCATTTAATAGTCGTTCAATACAAATTCCGGAATACATCATCAATGAGGCTATAAAATATAACTGTTTTTGTTGCTTTGTGCCTGATCCTAATACATTTGTAAGAATTATTTACCCGGCAGTGAAAGAGGCACGCTGGGTGGCCGCCGCCGCTGTTGACCAGCTCAGCCGGTGTTTTATTTTTCCATTCAGCTCCGTTTTTAATGCCAGCCACAATTAGAAAGCCCCTCTGAAAAGAGATGCAGCCTTTCCCCTACCGAGCTCCGCCATGCGAGACGCTTTACAAGCCCCCGTTCTTTTGCGTTTCGCAAGGCGACTGGCACTCTGTTTACAGCCGACAATGCGGCTTCAAATCAAGTGCCTCTGTTGGAGACCTAAGAGTCCCTGTCTCCTGCCGTTCGCCGATTTTTACAAAGCAGTATAGCTGTTTGGCCGCAGCCTTTTCAGGCCTACCCAGCTGGAGCGGAGGGCGGTTAATTCCATTACTTTGAGTGCGAAAGCGTGCGCCCCGCAGAAGAGAGCAAACCTCTGCGATGGCCGTCCTTTTTGCCGTAACGTCCCTGCGAGTCCCGGGAATTAAAGGGTTACATACTTTTCAGCGTGTGTCAGGCTTGAATCAGAAAACAAAACCCATCTTCATAATTAAAGGGTCTCTGTAATTCTTTCGCTTTCATCATGGGAAATTTTTGCTGAGGGCTTTAAAAAAAAAAAGGAGAGCAAAAAAAAAAAAAAGTCAGGACTTGGAAGTCGTGTTCGGTCTGCTGCTGCCAGAGGGGAGCTTGCGCATCGTGACACGGTTTGTGCGGTTACTTTGGATTTAATTAGATAGGACAATGATTTAAAGGGACGATTTGATCTGAAGTGCAAGCTGAGCCGATTTTAAAGAAGTGACTTGTAAAGCTAGCTGAAAGGGAAAAGGCCGTGTTGTCTGATCTCAGGAGGCCTGTTGGAGCAGGCATGTCAAAGTCTGGGGGGGGTGGCGGTGGTTTGGGCCACCTGCGGCCCTCCGTGGTTTAGGAACTTAAGTTGAAGGTCTTCTGTAGGACAAAGTTGGGCGCAGATGTGATACGAACGAGCATTGTCTGATACGGGATTGGTCGATAAGCTCGTGGTTATGACAATGGATATTTAATCTCATGGTTATGGTTGCCAGATGAAGACATCCAAGATGAAATTTGTTGACATGCTTGATCAGTTCCTATCGGCTCCTCCATGTTGAGCCAGCGCTGGAGGTGTCAAGTTGAACCCAGATGTGAGATGAACATTGGGTGGCAAGTTCATGTCTGTGGGTGTTAGGTTGGTGCAGTAATGACACTGAGGCCCAGGATGTGCAGAAAGCAATGTTTTGAGGAACTAGTAGGACAGTACAACAGCCCAGTGAGGTGGGACGTCCGTCTGGGAACTCCGTCAATGCAACGGAGAGTCAGCAGTAGTAGGCCCAAGCTGAAGAGAGCGCTTGCCAAGGTAGGTAGAGTGCTGTGTGCAGGGGGGGACTGACAACTCATGGGGCCCCCGGGCAATAGGGGATCATGGGGCCCCTGTGTCCTTGCCCAAACTCAAAAAAGCCTATTAAAAAGGTACCAGGGGCATCTCATGGGGCCCTCTACTGACCCCGGGCCCTCGGGCAGTGCCCGAGTTTCCAAATGGTCAGTCCGCCCCTGGTAATAACACTGAGGCCCTGGATGCGCAAATAGCAATGTATTGAGGAACTAGTAGAACAGTACAACAGCCAGTGAGGTGGGGACGCCCGTCTGGGAACTCTGTCAATGCAATGGAGAGTCAGCGGTGGTAGGTCCAAGCTGAAGAGCGCTTGCCAAGGGAGGTGGAGTGCTGTGTGATTGGTCTAACCCAAGAGTAGATGTAAGTCCTGCTCTTTTTGTACTCTTCTGGAATCTTTCCCTAACACTAGTACTGTCCTAACAGAGAGGTGAGTTCTCCTTACACTAGCCACTTCACAATTGCATGCCAAAACCTGGGGGCAGGGAATTAAAATGACTTTACTTGACTCAAAATGGCCACCAGGGTCACCTGGATGCAGCGTAGCCAATCGGAACACTTCTTCAGGGAACCGAGGAAACCCGTTTCCTCTTGACTTCCTCTCCAGCTCTGGTCCACCTACAGTAGAGAAGACTAGGGGCGGACTGACAACTCATGGGGCCCCCAGGCAATAAGGGGATCATGGGGCCCCTGTGTCCTCACCCACACTCAAACCACACCCAAAAAAGCCTATGAAAGGTACCAGGGGCATCTCATGGGGCCCCCTACTGACCCCGGGCCCTCGGGCAGTGCCTGAGTTCCCAAATGGTCAGTCCGCCACAGGAGAAGACAGACTGCACCTGCCTACACGGGTGCCAGTTGAGGGAAACTGGGATCAGAATAGTTGAAATGCCTGATCCAATCCAGGTTTGGGCCAGCATCAACATGCGCCATCCTGTGTCCATAGCATAAATGTGAAGAGGAATGTTGTCTGATATAGGATTGGGTGGAAAGTTCATGTCTGTTGGGTGCCAGGTGAGAAAAACCGTGACTGGATCATGCGTTTCAACTAATCTGATCTCAATCGGTTCTTCCAAACCGAGTCCAAACTACAGGTGTCAATATGCTCTCTCCTGCGTTCATAGCATGAACATTTTGTGATATGGGATTGGGGGTCAAGCGTCGGTTGAGCGTCAGTTGAGGAAAACCGAGATCATATTGGTTGAAATACCTGATCCAATTTCTATTGGTTCTTCTATGTTGAGCCATGTTAATGCTGCTGGTTCTTCCAGGAGGGTGCATGTTAAAGCTGAAGGTGTCAACGTGCGACCTCCTGTGTCCATAGAGTCCATCTGAACGCCTGGAAGACCCTAATGTTCATATAACATCCAAAGATTGTCCTAAAGATCCTACTAAAAAGTAGAAATCCAGCCAGTTTTTATTTTTATTGGAATGTGGAAGGCTTGGAACCAGGGGCGGACTGACAACTCATGGGGCCCTGGGCAATAGGGGATCATGGGGCCCCTGTGTCCTTGCCAAAACTCAAAAAAGCCTATGAAAAAGGTACCAGGGGCATCTCATGGGGCCCCCTACTGACCCCGGGCCCTCGGGCAGTGCCCGAGTTTCCAAATGGTCAGTCCGCCCCTGCTTGGAACCTCAGCCAGGTTTTTTTTTGCCATCTGTGTCCCCCTTGGCGAGGTTTCCTCAACTTCCTGTCTTGGTGACAGGATATCATAGACACGAGGTAGTGGGAGAGCTCTACTTTGGGGGGCAATAACAACAAAAACACTTGTTTAGTACAGTGAGAGCAGATAGAATTTCCTCCCTCCCCTTTTTTTTTTTTTGGCCCAGTGACACCAGTTTCCTTCAAGGTGAAAATCAGACAAAAAAAAGGAAATGGAGAAATAGTACTTGCTTCTGGTAGCTAGCAATGAGAAACCGAACCATTGGCTTGACTATGTAGGTGAAAAGCTGAAGACTCGGATGTAGCACGGCCTAGGTTCCTCCAAGTATGGTCCTGCTCTAAGCTATGGAAGCCTCTAAAGTTGGGCAGATATAGATGGCTTTAAGGCAATTCATAAATTCAAAGTAAACTGATGTAGCTTTGCAATGAAAACCCAACAGAGGCTTTTACCCTTCCCTAAAACAATTTTGGCAGAAGGTCCTCCTGTAGGATGGGTTGATGCCACACCTCCATTTTTGGTCATCTCCAGGTTTCCCTTACTGGCCTTTCTTTAGGTGTGACATCATCTCTTGAATCTTCTCCAGATCAGCTGGGTGTGCAAACAAAGCTCCACAAACACTGGGGACTTGGCCAGGAGCTTCTAGTGAAAGTTCTGCTTTATCACCTCTGGTGCTGCAGGGCCCGCATAATTCCATTCCAGTTCTCTTGAGTTGGTGGGAGGGGCAGCCAGGTAAAGCAAGTTCTTCCCATCCCTGAGGTCATGAGATGGGGAAAAGTCAATAGACGTCTAATGGCCTCCTACAGGTGTAACAATGCAGGAACCTATACTGGGAACCTCCTACAGGTGTAACAATGCAGGAACCTTACCGGGAACCTCCTACAGGTGTAAACAATGCAGGAACCTTACAGGGAACCTCCTACAGGTGTAACAGTGCAGGAACCTTACAGGGAACCTCCTACAGGTGTAACAGTGCAGGAACCTTACAGGGAACCTCCTACAGGTGTAACAGTGCAGGAACCTTACAGGGAACCTCCTACAGGTGTAACAGTTCCTTAGGGAACCTCCTACCGGTGAACCTCCTACAGGTGTGTAACAGTGCAGGAACCTTACAGGGAACATCTCCTACAGGTGTGTAACAGTGCAGGGGAACCTCCTAGGAACAGGGAACCTCCTACAGGTGGAACAATGCAGGAACCTTACCGGGAACCTCCTACAGGTGTAACAATGCAGGAACCTTACCGGAACCTCCTACAGGTGGAACAATGCAGGAACCTTACCGGGAACCTCCTACAGGTGGAACAATGCAGGAACCTTGCCGGGAACCTCCTACAGGTGGAACAATGCAGGAACCTTGCCGGGAACCTCCTACAGGTGGAACCAGGAACCTCCTAACACAGGTGTAACAATGCAGGAACCTTGCCGGGAACCTCCTACAGGTGTAACAATGCAGGAACCTTACAGGGAACCCATCTTTATTTTCAGCTACCCTAGAGTTCTAGATTATCATTGTAGGAACACTTTTTACAAGTCATTTTTACAAGCGATTTTCTCAGTTTGACGAGCTTGGCTCTCCAGACGTGGCCTTCCATAGATTTAGGATTCTTCTATTGTATAATGTTTTTATTACGGTTCTCAGCGAGTTTAATAATGTCCACGGCACTTCCAATTTCAGATGGTCTAGTAATTGCCTGCTAGGGTAGACTTGAATGGCCGAAATTATGCATAGGTACAGAGACGGGAACTCTGCACAGGGATGGTGGGAACCCCTCATAATGGTCGTTGTGTGTACAGACCCTGGAACTAAGCGCAAAGATGGTGGGAAGCCCTCATAAAGGGCACAGCTGGTGTACAGACCCAGGAACTTAGCACAGGGATGGTGGAAACCCCTCATAATGGGCACAGTGTGTGTACAGACCCGGGAACTAAGAGCAAAGATGTGGGAAGCCCTCATAATGGGAACAGCGGGTGTACAGACCCGGGAACTCAGCACAAGGGGGTTGGGAAACCCTCATAATGGGCAAAGCGGGTGTATATAGACCCGGGAACTCAGCACATAGGATGGTGGGAACCCCTCATAATGGGCACAGCGGGTGTACAGACCTGGAAAAACTCAGCACATAGATGGTGGGAACCCCTCATAATGGGCACAGCGGGTGTACAGACCCAGGAACTCAGCACATAGATGGTGGGAACCCCTCATAATGGGCACAGCTGGTGTACAGACCCAGGAACTCAGCACAGGGATGGTGGGAACCCCTAAAAATGGGCACAGCGGGTGTACAGACCTGGGAATCTGCACAGGGATGGTGGGAACCCCTCATAATGGGCACAGCGGGTGTACAGACCCGGGAACTCAGCACAAGGGGGTTGGGAAACCCTCATAATGGGCACAGCGGGTGTACAGACCCGGGAACTCAGCACAGGGGGTGGGAACCCCTCATAATGGGCACAGTGTGTGTACAGACCCGGGAACTCAGCACAGGGATGGTGGGAACCCCTCATAATGGGCACAGGTGTACAGACCCGGGAACTCAGCACAGGGATGGTGGAAACCCGTCATAATGGGCGCAGCGGGTGTACAGACCCGGGAACTCAGCACAGGGATGGTGAGAACCCCTCATAATGGGCACAGCGGGTGTACAGACCCGGGAACTCAGCACAGGGAAGATTGGAATCTCCTCTTCCCCGATGATCTCTGAGACTGTACAGTGTAACTTTTATAGCAAGTCAAAAGGTGAGAGGCTGCAGCAGGGGATGATCTGTGTCCGACATAAACAAAGAAAATTTGCAAAAGTCAAACAATTCCCTTTTTTATTTAAAATTTATTTATTTTTTTTATTTTTGTTCAATACACATGATGTCTAGCAGAGCACGCCATGCCATGGGGCACCAGGGAGCCTTGCAGGGCGACGCAGGGCGCTATTTGTAACTTCAACACGCGATGTGCGTTGTGGAACGAGAACTGAAGATTTATGCGTAGAAAATCGCATCCGGCTTCTGACACTTAAGACCTGGAAGGAGGTTTTTTTTTTTTTTCTTTCCCCTTGGGGGTCATTATTATTATTATTTTTTTTTTTTTTTTTTTTTTAAATGAAAGCCAGTTTTACCGGACTATCCGATGTCCTCCCTGGTGCAAGGAATTTCAAGAATACAAAGTCTCGCATGCAATCCTTGTCCCCCGTCACCTGCAGGTCAAATCTCAAGCTTGCGTTTTTTCAGCTGCTTGTTTTCTATTTGCAGTTTGTACCTTTTTGTGTTGCTATGGATAGTTGTACGCGTTCACATTGTTGTATAAAAAGTCATATCAGGATATGTTCACTTGATATTCCTGTTTGTGCGATGCTTTTTGTTTTGTGTTTTTTTCTTTTTCACTTTTTGTGTTTTTCGTTTTTTTTTTTTCGCTTTTTTTTGTTTTTGTTTTTTTTTTTCCATTAAGATCTGTACTATGCACAATATAGTATAATACGAAGGATAGGAAATTGACTTTAGTTGGAAGCCCAAAATGATGAGCCAAGAAAGGTAGGCGCTTTGCGCTGGGAATCCAGTCCTGTTCCCCACAGAAATATTGCTGTCCGTGAAGCAGTTCTAGACTGCTGTTCCTATTCACTAAACCAGGGGTCTCCAAAATTTTATCTGGCCCATAGCTAGGGTCGGTGGTGTATCCTCCAGGCTCGGTGAACAAACTGAGTATTCGGATCAGTTGGTCTCTGATGTTGATGCGGACCCTGATTTAAAGGGGGACATTATGTTGTATGGAGGAACTCAGATGTAGAGGGGCACTATGTTGTATGGAGGGACTCAGATGTAGGGGGGCACTATGTTGTATGGAGGGACTCAGATGTAGTAATGGGGCACTATGTTGTATGGAGGGACCCTGATGTAAGGGGGCACTATGTTGTATGGAAGAACTCTGATGGGGACCCTGATGTAAGGGGGGACTATGCTGTATGGAGGAACACTGATGGGGACTCTGATGTAAGGGAGCACTATGTCGTATGGAGGGACTATGATGGGGACCCTGATGTAAGAGGGCACTATGTTGTATGGAAGAACTCTGATGGGGACCCTGATATAAGGGGACACTATGTTGTATGGAGGAACTCTGATGGGGACCCTAATGTAAGGGGGCACTATGTTGTATGGAAGAATTTGATGGAAGAACCCTGATGTAAGGGAGCACTATGTTGTATGGAGGATGGTGACCTTGATGTAAGGGGGTGCTATGTTGTATGGAGGAACTCTGATGGGGACCCTGATATAAGGGGGACACTGATGTATGGAGGAAATTTGATGGTGACCCTGATGTAAGGGGGCACTATGTTGTATGGAGGGACCTTGATAGGGACTCTGGAGGAAAGGGGCACTATGTTGTATAGAGGAACTCTGATGGGGACTCTGATGTAAGGGAGCACTATGTTGTATGGCGGAACTCTGATGGGGACCCTGATGTAAGGGGGCACTATGTTGTATGGAGGAACTCTGATGGGGACCCTGATGTAAGGGGGCACTATGTTGTATGGAGGGACTGTGATGGGGACCTAATGTAAGGAGGCACTATGTTGTATGGCGGAATTCTGATGGGGACCCTGATATAAGGGGGACACTGATGTATGGAGGAAATTTGATGGTGACCCTGATGTAAGGGGGCACTATGTTGTATGGAGGAACCCTGATGGGGACCCTAATGTAAGGGGGCACTATATTGTATGGAAGAACTATGATGGGGACCCTAATGTAAGGGGGCACTATATTGTATGGAAGAATTCTGATGGGGACCCTGATGTAAGAGAAGACTCCTTTTTTTGTCAAAGTATTTTGATGTGAAGGGAGGGGGACTCTAATGCAATAGAGGCTTCTGATGCGAGGGGGAGGGGGGCACTTTGATGTGATGGGTTGATCTTCTGATATGAAGATATTTCTTGGAATGTGTTCATTTAAATTTCATTTGTTCATGAAACTGATTTTTTTTTTTTTTTTTTTTTTTTTTTTTTTTGTCCGTAAATATTTCTAAAATATATGATGCAAACCTCAGACTGAAAAGTTTGGAGATCCCTATTCTAAACCCTGAAGAAGGGGGCATCTTGTGACCTCTATTCTTCGTGTAATACCAAGGATGGGCAATTGACTTTAGTTGAAAATCCAAGGTGATAGGCCAAGAAGGGTAGGCCACACATTTGACTCCCTCTATCTTCTTGGTCATTTTTTTGTACTGGATATAATATAATTTTTGTGGGAACACTAAGCAGTTCTAGACTGTCTCCTATTTTCTAAACCCTGAGGAAGGGTTCTCATGACCTCTATCGTCAGGATAGGCAATTGACTTTAACTGAAAGCCCAAGGCGATGGGCCACGTAGGGCAGGCATGACACACCAGCTTTTGTCTCCCTCTTTTCGCTCTGTCATCTTTTTGTTCTGGGAATCCTATCTTTTCCACAAGAATTATGTCCTACACAAAGCAGTTCTAGACCGCCTTTCCTATCTTCTAAATTCTGAAGAAGGTGGTATCATGTGACCTCTATTCTTCGTATAATACTAAGGATGGGCAATTGACTTTATTTGGAAACCCAAGGTGATAGGCCGAGAAGGGCAGGTATACCACACTTTGGGCTCCCTCTATCCTCTCAGCCATTTGTTTTGTACAGGAAATCCTATCATATTTTTGTGGGAATTTTGTCCTTCAGAAAACTGTTCCAGACTGCCTTTCCTATCTCCTAAACTCTGAAGATGCGGGCATCTTGTGACTAAGGGTAGACAGTGGTCTTTAGTTGGAAGCCCAAGACTATAGGCCAAGAAGGGAAGGCACAGCACATCACATCAACTCGCCATATCAGCCCAAGAGTAGGCATGGTACACCACCCTTTTGACTTTTTCTCTCATCTGAGACAGATGTGAGATGGAGTCAAAAGGGTGGTGTGTACTGGGAACCCTAGGATGTTCGGCACAGGAATATCATCCTACACCAAGCAGTTCTAGACCGCCTTTCCTATCTTCTAAATTCTGAAGAAGGTGGTATCATGTGACCTCTGTTCTTAGTATAATACCAAGGATGGGCAATTGACTTTATTTGGAAACCCAAGGTGGTAGGCCTAGAAGGGCAGGTATACCACACTTTGGACTCCCTCTATCCTTTCAGTCATTTGTTTTGTACAGGATATCCTGTATTTGTGGGAATTTTGTCCTACACAAAGTAGTTCCAGACTGCCTTTTTCTATCTTTTAAGCTCTGAAGATGCGGGCATCTTGTGACTAAGGGTAGACAATAGTCTTTAGTTGGAAGCCCAAGACTATAGGCCAAGAAGGGAAGGCACATCACATCACATCAACTCACCACATCAGCCCAAGAGTAGGTATGGTACACCACCCTTTTGACTTCTTCTCTCATCTGAGACAGATGTGAGGTGGAGTCAAAAAGGGTGGTGTGTACTGAGATGGTCACATTATACCTGCCCTTCTAGGCCTATCACCTTTGGGTTTCCAAATAAAGTCAATTGCTCAGCCTTAGTATTATACAAGGTCACATGATACCACCTTCTTCAGAATTTAGAAGATAGGAAAGGTGGTCTAAAACAGCTTGGTGTAGGACAATATTCCTGTGCCGAACATCATAGAGTTCCCAGTACACACCACCCTTTTGACTCCATCTCACATCTGTCTCAGATGAGAGAAGAAATCAAAAGGGTGGTGTGTACTGGGAATCCTATCATGTTTGGCACAGGAATATTGTCCTACACCAACAGGGGCGGACTGACAACTCGTGAGGCCCCCAGGCAATAGGGGATCATGGGGCCCCTGTGTCCTTGCCCAAACTCAAAAAAAGCCTATGAAAAAGGTACCAGGGGCATCTCATGGGGCCCCCTACTGACCCCGGGCCCTCGGGCAGTGCCCGAGTTTCCAAATGGTCAGTCCGCCCTTGTCTGTGAGATCGATCTAACCCTAGAGTAGACGTAGGTCCTGCTCTTTTTGTACTCTTCTGGAATCTTTCCCTACCACTAGTACTGTCCTAACAGACAGGTGAGTTCTCCTTACACTAGCCACTTCACAATTGCGTGCCAAACCTGGGGGCAGAGAATTAAAATGACTTTGCTTGACCCAAAGTGGCCACCAGGGTCACCTGGATACAGCGTAGCCAATCGGAACACTCAAACTCAAAAAGCATATGAAAAAGGTACCAGGGGCATCTTACGGGGCCCCTTACTGACCCCGGGCCCTCGTGCAGTGCCCGAGTTTCCAAAGGGTCACTCTGCCCATGTACACCAAGCAGTTCTAGACCCCACCTTTCCTATTTTCTAAACCTCAAAAAATGGGGCATCTTCTTACCTCCTATCCTTCGTAGAATACTAAAGATGGGCAATCGACTTTAATTGGAAGCGCAAGATGATGGGCCAAGAAGGGTACGCATGGCATACCACCCTTTTTGGCTTCCTCTGTCACCCTGCTTTGTAGAGTGAATCCTATGATATTTTTCACGAGGATATTGTCCTACATGAAGGAAAGGC
Organism: Staurois parvus; assembly: GCA_951230385.1. Taxonomy (NCBI): domain Eukaryota; kingdom Metazoa; phylum Chordata; class Amphibia; order Anura; family Ranidae; genus Staurois; species Staurois parvus. The sequence goes on along the minus strand of CATNWA010017264.1, from coordinate 42,674 downwards.
AATATAGAATGGCCATCTACTAAACTCCTGAAGGTAGAGACCTCTTATGACCTCAAAAACGTGCGTTCTCACAGTAAAATTAGTTGCTTTTTGAACCGATTTTGTCCACCAGTTTATCCTCAACAATTTATTGCATTATCCAAAGGTCCACTAGAGCAAACTTTTTAACTATGACTTCTACAATGCTCTAATATGGAACTATGGTCCATCTTGGGATCCAGGACCTGGCTTTCACCAAACTATATGATGCCAATCAATTCACAGTAGATGTCTCACAGCCTGGTCCTGTATGAATAATAAGCTGGAGAAGTCCTATTTTTTTTTACTTTTTTTTTTTTCGCGAGACCGTTCTCGCTTGCAACATTTCGGAAACTCTGCAATCGATTAGCAGCCTGTTCTCTTAACGAGTTTCCTTTTTTATTTATTTAGGCACCATGACTGATGTTTGTTTAGAAGGGGCTTCACAGTCTGCTGATAAACAGAAGAGAGGGGAAGTGAAAACAAACAGTTCTTGAAGGTAGAAGGAATTTATCTCAGCTATCAGGATCATCCATTCTGTAAATCCCTAGTAAAGAGTCTTCTAGTCTGAACGAGAAGGACTAAAGTTGGCCATACTCGGTTGGAAGTTCGAAAACGACTGTTTTCGAGATGTTCCTTCAATTTTATAATGGTGAATTGGGCACAATTTATGATTTATTTTATTTTTTTTGACTGTAGGGATGAGGAAAATCAAAGGCGATTGGGCATAAAACTCTCCTCAGCCAGCACCTGGTGGTGCAAGGCCATGTTCAGTGGTCGACCCCCAAATGCTTGCATGGTCTTTTTTCTTAGGGTGCCCAATGCTGCAACATATTGGGCAGTTTGTTTCCAGTGTAATAATCTGAAAGGGCTCTTTGCTGGGTAGACCTTTTCCCGCGAGTGACGGTTTTGGAGCTCTGTCCACCCTTCAACGATAACGAGCATCTGTGACTGCCAGAGGTGCTCGTTATCTTCAAGTTGGAGATCAGAAACGACCCAATTAGCGCCAACGAAGCCGAAAATCAGGAGCAACGCTCGCCATTATCAGGCTTTTTACAACCGGCGTGGTTTTGTTGCAAAATATAAATGGTAGTTTAGCGTACAACGCGGGTATTGTTCAGAGAGCAAACAATCCGGAAACATCTGCCGAATGAGCCGCATTAAATGTTGAAGAATACATGCTGCTAATGTTCATTCTGATGAAGAGTTTCCATTGAGCTTCAGTCGCGTCTTCGCCAAAGCTTCTGAAAAACGTTTGGCAGAGAGAGAGAGCACTGAGATATGATATTCAAAGGCAAGACGTTCGAAGGAGGGCATAGGATATGAAATTCAAAGGGAAGAAAGCGGAAGGAGAGTGTAGAGGGATACTAAATTCAAAGGCAAGATGGTAAAAGGAGAGCATAGAGGGACTTAATTCAAAGGAAAGATGGTGGAAGGAGAGCGTAGAGGGATACTAGAATCAAAGGTGAAGATGGTGGAAGGGAGCGTAGAGGGATACTAGAATCAAAGGTGAGATGGTGGAAGGAGAGTGTAGAGGGATACTAGAATCAAAGGTGAGATGGTGGAAGGAGAACGTAGAGGGATACTAGAATCAAAGGTGAGATGGTGGAAGGAGAATGTAGAGGGATACTAGAATCAAAGGTGAGATGGTGGAAGGAGAATGTAGAGGGATACTAGAATCAAAGGTGAGATGGTGGAAGGAGAATGTAGAGGGATACTAGAATCAAAGGTGAGATGGTGGAAGGAGAGCGTAGAGGGATACTAGAATCAAAGGTGAGATGGTGGAAGGAGAATGTAGAGGGATACTAGAATCAAAGGTGAGATGGTGGAAGGAGAATGTAGAGGGATACTAGAATCAAAGGTGAGATGGTGGAAGGAGAGCGTAGAGGGATACTAGAATCAAAGGTGAGATGGTGGAAGGAGAGCGTAGAGGGATACTAGAATCAAAGGTGAGATGGTGGAAGGAGAGCGTAGAGGGATACTAGAATCAAAGGAAAGATGGTGGAAGGAGAATGTAGAGGGATACTAGAATCAAAGGTGAGATGGTGGAAGGAGAGCGTAGAGGGATACTACTAGAATCAAAGGTGAAAGATGGTGGAAGGAGAGAGAGATGTTAGAGGGATACTAGAATCAAAGGTGAGATGGTGGAAGGAGAAGTGTAGAGGGATACTAGAATCAAAGGTGAAGATGGTGGAAGGAGAGCGTAGAGGTGATACTAGAAAATCAAAGGTGAGATGGTGGAAGGAGAGTGTAGAGGGATACTAAATCAAAGGAGAGATGGTGGAAGGAGAATGTAGAGGGATACTAGAATCAAAGGTGAGATGGTGGGAAGGAGAGCGTAGAGGGATACTAGAATCAAAGGTAAGATGGTGGAAGGAGAATGTAGAGGGATACTAGAATCAAAGGTGAGATGGTGGAAGGAGAGCGTAGAGGGACACTAAATTCAAAGGCAAGAAGGTTCAAGGAGAGCACGGAGGGGGTGTTTACATCTATTTGGGAAATGGGGGGAAAAAATCTTGCTGATCCTTCAGTACAATCCTTGCGTTCTCTCGAACCTCCCTCCCAGTGCTGAGATCTGAGATCGGGCGCGGTGGAGTCGTTTTAGCCAAAGGCGGCTAGGCAGGGCTGACACCACTCTGTCCACAATAATGCTGCG
>CATNWA010017264.1:0-35000 GCA_951230385.1 Staurois parvus | reverse complement strand
TCCCAATGATCCCCAATGGGCCAATCTTACTTAAGGGTTCCTTGAGCTGTGTCCAACTGACCTCGCATCTAATGTGGTCTGCATAGTTCCAGGTCCAACACCACTTGGCACAGCCAGCAGTATGACTGTGAGGGTGTTCTTCTGGCCACCAATATAAGGGGAGCATTCCTTCCACTTACCACCACCAATCTAAGGTGCATTTTCCCAATGATCCCCAATGGACCAATCTTACTTAAGGGTTCCTTGAGCTGTGGCTAACTGACCTCCCATCTAATGTCTGCATAGTTCCAGGTCCATCTGGTAGGAGGTCCATTAGCCACAGGTCAAGGAACCCTTAGTAAAATTAGTCCATTGAGGATCATTGGGAAAATGCCCCTTCGATTGGTGGTGGTAAGTGAAAGGAATGCTCCCCTTACATTAGTGGACAGAATATCACCCTTGCAGTCATACCGCTGACTCTGCCACGTGGTGTTGAACCTGGAACTATGCAGACAACATTTGGATGGGAGGTCAGTTGGCCTAATCTTACTAGGGGTTCCTTGAGCTGTGGCTAACTGACCTCCCATCCGAAGTTGTCTGCATAGTTCCAGGTCCAACAACACTTGGCAGAGCCAGCAGTATGACTGCAAAGGTGTAATTCTGGCCACCACTGTGAGGAGGACATTCTTACCACTTGCCACCACCACCAATGTAAAGGGGAATTTGCCCACTGATCACCAATGGCCTAACCTTACTAGGGGTTCCTTAAGCTGTGGCTATCAGGGATCCACTTACCACCACCAATCTAAGGGGCATTTTCCAAATGATCCCCAATGGTTTAATCTTACTAGGGGTTACTTGAGCTGTGGCTATCGGGGATCAGTAGGAAAATGCCCCTTAGATTGGTGGTGGTGAGAGGAAGGAATGCTCCCCTTACATTGGTGGTCAGAATAACACCCTTGCAGTCATACCACTGGCTCTTCCAACTGCTGTTGGTCCTGGAACTTTGCAGACGACTTCCTAACTAGCCACAGCTCAAGGAACCCCCTAGTAAGATTAGGCCATCTGTGGGAAAATGCCCCTTTACATTGGTGGTGGCAATTGGTAAGAATGTCCCCCTCACAGTGGTGGCTAGAATGAAGCCCTTGTAGTCATACTGCTGGCTCTGCCAAGTGCTGTTGAATTTGGAACTATGCAGTCGCTATCAGATGGAAGGTCAGTTAGCCACAGCTCATGGAACCCCCTAGTAAGATTAGTTCATTGGGAAAATGCCCCTTAGATTGGTGGTGGTGAGAGGAAGGAATGCTCCCCTTACATTGGTGGCCAGAAGAACACCCTTGTAGTCATACTGCTGGCTCTTGGACCTGGAACTATACAGATAACATGGGATGGGAGGTCAGTAGGCCACAGCTCAAGGAGCCCCCTAGTAAGATTAGTTCATTGGGAAAATGCCCCTTAGATTGGTGGTGGTCAGAGGAAGGAATGCTCCCCTTACATTAGTGGCCAGAAGAACACCCTCGCGGTCATACTGCTGGCTCTTCCAAGTGGTGTTGGACCTGGAACTATGCAGATAACATGGGATGGGAGGTCAGTAGGCCACAGCTCAAGGAACCCCCTAGTAAGATGCCATCTGTGATACATTGGTGGTGGTGTCAAGCTCAAGGAACCCTAGCCGCCCCTGGAGAAAACCTAGGATTCCACGAAACCCTGGCTTTTGCATTTGAAATCTGCCTAGCAACAAGAAAAACGCAACAAAAACGCAACGCAGAAACCGTTCAAACGCAAACTGCATAGGTGTGAACCTAGCCTAAACATTTTCCGCAGAGTTTTGCGTTTTTTGCAGAAACGCAGTACGGTCCATTTAACATGATTCCCTATGGGAAGCGTTCACATCTCCGCGTCTTCACCCGCTGCGTTTTCTGGAAAGGGTCAGGGAATTTTTTTGAATGCCAAAAGTTGCAGTTTTGGTTCTATAGACTTCAATGGAGATGCTGCAGAAAAGTATGTAGTGCGTTTCTTATGCATTTTTGCCTCGTTATTGATGCGTTTTTGCTGCGTTGATGCATTTTTGATGCTTTTTGCATTCAAAATCTGCCTAGCAACCAAAAAAAAAACGCATCAAAATGTGTTAAAAAATGGAAACGGAGCCTAACCCCAGGTTTACATCTAAGCATTTTCTGCAGCGTTTTGCGTTTAACATGACTTCCTATGGGACGCGTTCACATCTCTGTGTTTTCACTCGCTGCGTTTTTCTGGACAGGGTCGGGGACTTTTTTTTTTTTTTTTTTTTGAAATGCCAAAAGTTGCATTTTTGATTCTAAAGATTTCAATGGGAATGCTGCAGAAAAGCATGCAATGCATTTTAGCTGTGTTTTTGCCGCGTTTGTGATGCGTTTTACATTTTAAATCTGCCTAGCAACAAGAAAAATAAAATTAAAAATTAAAAAAATGCAAAACATGTAAAAAATGCCAGCGCAAAAATGAAACGCACTGCAGAAACGGCTCCAAAGCAACCTGTGTAAGGTGTGAACCTGGCCTTACAAAGGGGCGCATGCGCGTTTACGAGATCTGCGTGTGCAACACGGCGCTCTGGGACCCGGCAGAGACACCTGCGTCATGTCCGTGATTCCTGCGCATGCACACAGATGCTGCTGGTCTCTGAAAGACCCCAGAAATAGCGTCTGTGCCCATGTGCAGGACCCCTCCGTGCACACGCAGACATGCCACGAGTCTCTGCTTTATGCACCTGGCAGAAAGCCGCCACGTCCGCGCATGCGCAGGGATTTTAAAGATGGTGGCAGCAGGCAAGTATTACAGGAGTGGAGAAAAGAAAACTAAAGCGGCCTCCACATGTAAGGACCGGTAAGCTGCAACATAGAGAACTACAAGGGACACTTTGGCCAGCGCAGAGTTGTGGCGACGCGTTGGCCAGCGCAGAGTTGGCGACGCGTTGGCCAGCGCAGAGTTGTGGCGACGCGTTGGCCGCGCAGAGTTGTGGGCGGCGCGTTGGCGCGTTGGCCGCGCAGAGTTGTGGCGGCGCGTTGGCCGCGCAGAGTTGTTGGCCGCGCAGAGAGTTGTGGTCAGAGGTGTTCTTCAGCCGTAGTGGCCACCTACGCACAGTGTGAAAATGAATGAATTACTCCGCAGTGAAAAATGGAGACATTTGGAGGGAAAGCCGAGCAGATGAAGATATTTATAAACAGGTCAATCGTCCAAATGGCGAACATTTGGAGGCGCGCTCCTGCCGCTCACGCTCCATGGGAGGGGGGAGGGGGGGGTCTGTGATGTCTCAACGTCTCCTTGCCTACCTGCTTACTGAGCTGTCATCTGTCATTACAGAGCTAAGGGGGAGACGCTGTACAGAGGGCGGCGACATGTACACCACATGTATGGGACGCGCCCGCCGCGCGCTCTTCTCGCTGTCTGTGTCGGTTAGACTCAAGGCCTCGCATCCGAGCAGAAAGACGTCCTGTATTCCTCCAGTCCAGTCTGTGATAGGAGGAATAATAAAACTGGATTTGAATGACTCCAGCTGTTCTATTTATGTTTTTGAGATATATATATATATATATACACACAGAGATATATACACACACACACACACACGCATATACACACACACACACACACACACACACAAAATCGCATATACACACACACATACATACATACATACATACATACATACATACACACATACATACTAACATGTACACACACACATACATACACACACACACACACACACACACACACACTAACATGTACACACACATACATACATACACAACACATACTAACATGTACACACATACACGCATATATATATACACACACACACATACATACACACATATATACACACACATACATGCATACACGCATATATACACACACACACACACACACACACACACACACACACACACACACACACACACACACATGTGTGTATATATATATGTGTATGTATGTGTGTGTATATATATATATGTGTGTATGTATGTGTGTATATATATATGCGTGTGTTGGTGTATATGCGTGTGTGTGTATATGCATGTGTGTGTGTGTATATGCGTGTATGTGTGTGTGTATATGCGTGTATGTGTGTGTGTATATGCGTGTGTGTGTGTATGTGTGTGTGTGTGTGTGTGTGTGTGTGTGTGTGTGTGCAAATATGCGTGTGTGTGTATATGCGTGTATGTGTGTGTGTATATGCGTGTATGTGTGCGTGTATGTGTGTGTGTATATGCGTGTGTGTGTGTATATGCGTGTATATATGTGTGTATGTGTGTGTATATGCGTGTGTGTGTATGTGCGCGCGCGTAAAAATAAATTTACTGTTTTTTTTTTATAATTTTTATTTTAAAAATAAGATATATTTTTGCATATATATCCAAATATTAAAAATTAAAGTCCATTTAATTTTAACATATTAAATTATTTTAATTTCATTAATATTTGAAAAAAATTATATATGTATGTATGTATAGAGAGAGAGCGAGAGAGTTGTGTGTGTGTATATATATTTTTATTACATTTTAATGATTTTTGATCATTTTTTTTATTAATAGTAGTAATAATAATACAAAATATTCTTTTCCCCTTTTTTTTTTTTTTTTTTTTTTTTTGCCATCTGCATCAGTAGCGTGCAGGTTTAGGGAGACTATAAGCAAATACCTGGAAGAAAAACGAAATATATATATATATATATATATATATATATATATATATATATATATATATATATATATATATATATATATATATATATATTCTTGTATGTATCTCTGCAAATCAGCCTGTGTGAAAGGTGTGAGGACATCTGCATAAATGCCGGTCATCTCTGAGGCTCAGGGGGGAAAGGAACATTGCCGCATCCCTGCGTGATGATGAATGTCTAAACGACGCAAAAAAATATTTTTAAAGGAAATGTACAATGACTTTTATTTTATTTATTTATTTTTTTTTTACTGTAAATAATCAAAATATGCATTTAAAAATAACGAGAGAAAAAAAAAAAAAGCTATGTTTGTAGGCGGAGTATGTAGGTACATATGGGGGGGTGGGGGGTGGCAGACATATTGGAACATAATCGGTTGTGCTTGCAGTGCTACACAATGGTTGTTTTTGTGTTTTTAGTTTTCATTCACACCTTGTAGTCTCCTTTCATACCAGCAATGTTTACAGACGCTCTCACATTTGTATGGAAGCTCCTGGGTAAGGAGGTGGGTAGGAGGAGAGAAGGGTTCCGTTTTTGTTCAGGCCTATAAACACCTGAAACCACTTGTCGCTTGTTTACTGGTTTTTCCATTGAAGTCTATGGAGTCAAAAACATGTTACGCAGTTCCAAAAATAGTTCTTGTACCTTTTTTTTTTTGTTTTTTTTTTTTTGTTTTTTTTTTTTTGAGCTTCAAGTGGCTGAGCGCCAAGATGAGAACAGATTTGGATTCCCATTGTCTCAAAAATGGTCAGCTGTGAATGGGGGGCCAAGCGACAGCAGAACAGGCAAATTCTCAGCTGTGTGTTTGAGCCGTAGCGCACCGCAATCCACGTAATGTATTTGTGCGTCACAAGCCATTGAAATCGATGGGCTGCCTTCATGCAATGCATCTCAACCTTCACAAATGTGTGACTGGGCGTGAAGAGTCTACAGCAGCCATTCTCAGAGTTCTTTGGAAGCCTAGGGTTCCTGCCGATGTTTGTAGTGGTTTCTTGAGCTGTGGCTGGTTCACCTCCTATCTGATGGCGCCTGCATAGTTCTGGCTCTGATGCCACTTGGCAGATTCAGTTGCATGAGCCACCAACGTAAGGGGGGGGGATTTCTTCCAACTGGCCATCAACGTGTGGGGGCATTCTTCCAACTGGCCACCAGCGTAAGGGGGGGCATTCTTCCAACTGGCCACCAGCGTAAGGGGGGGCATTCTTCCAACTGGCCACCAGCGTAAGGGGGGGCATTCTTCCAACTGGCCACCAGCGTAAGGGGGGGCATTCTTCCAACTGGCCACCAGTGTAAGGGGGGGCATTCTTTCAACAACTGACCACCAATGTAAGGGGAGAAGTCTTCCAACTGGCTACCAACGCAAGGGGAGAATTCTTCCAACTGGCCACCAACGCAAGGGGGGGAATTCTTCCAACTGGCCACCAACGCAAGGGGGGAATTCTTCCAACTGGCCGCCAACGCGCCAGGGGGGAATTCTTCCAACTGGCCACCAACGCAAGGGGGGAATTCTTCCAACTGGCCACCAACGCGAGGGGGGAATTCTTCCAACTGGCCGCCAACGCGAGGGGGGAATTCTTCCAACTGGCCGCCAACGCGAGGGGGAATTCTTCCAACTGGCCGCCAACGCGAGGGGGGAATTCTTCCAACTGGCCGCCAACGCGAGGGGGGAATTCTTCCAACTGGCCGCCAACGCGAGGGGGAATTCTTCCAACTGGCCGCCAACGCGAGGGGGGAATTCTTCCAACTGGCCGCCAACGCGAGGGGGGAATTCTTCCAACTGGCCGCCAACGCGAGGGGGAATTCTTCCAACTGGCCGCCAACGCGAGGGGGAATTCTTCCAACTGGCCGCCAACGCGAGGGGGGAATTCTTCCAACTGGCCGCCAACGCGAGGGGGGAATTCTTCCAACTGGCCGCCAACGCGAGGGGGAATCCTCTTCCAACTGGCCGCCAACGCGAGGGGGGAAATTCTTCCAACTGGCCGCCAACCAACGCGAGGGGGGAATTCTTCCAACTGGCCGCCAACGCGAGGGGGGAATTCTTCCAACTGGCCGCCAACGCGAGGGGGGAATTCTTCCAACTGGCCGCCAACGGCGAGGCAAGGGGAAATCTTCCAACTGGCCGCCAACGCGAGGGGGGAATTCTTCCAACTGGCCGCCAACGCGAGGGGGGAATTTCTTCCAACTGGCCGCCAACGCAAGGGGGGAATTCTTCGAACTGGCCGCCAATGTAAGGGACCTGAAATAATTTTATTTAAGCTTCCTCGTAGTAATAAGGATGAGAAAATGTGCACTAGACTGTCAGTTAGACTCCTAAAAAAAAAATGAATATATGTGCAGACATTATCTCTGCTTGAGTAACAAGCAAACAGCCGGCTCAATAAGGTGCTGACAGGCAAGGAGGTATTCTGTCTGAGTTGGGATCCTGAGCAGCCCAGGGGTGGTGATGGAAGAGACATTACCTGCTGGAAAATCCGAAAAAGACCAAATAAGTAGTCAACGTGCAACAGTACGGCACTAGCAAAAACAACAGTAATTATGTTAGTATTTTGGTTTTGGCGCAGTCGAGCGCGGAATGCTTGGTTAGTTCCTCATTGCTGCTGATGGTGCCTAGCTATTGCCTCAATTGCCGGCAGAAGTGCCTAAAATGGATTTGAACTCCATGTTGGCTTTGGGCCATTTTCACAAGGTTGAGACCCAATTCTTCCACCAACGTGATGATGGATAGCATATAACCAACACCAAATTTTTACTTGGAGACCACCAGGCCGTTCATTTCATCAACAATCTTCCTATATTAGATTTTATTTATGCAGCTTATCTATAAAAGCCAACCTTGTAGAGACATCCAAAGGCTCTGAGACCACTTTTGGGTGCCGCCATCTTGAATGTGATATCAGCAGCCCTAAAAGGGACACTCTACAGAAGAGGTAGGCAACTCTGCACTCCAGCTGCGGTGAAGCTACAAGTCCAACCATGCTTCTGGGAGTTGTGGCGGTAAACGTCGCTCGGGGGACGTGTGGTTTTTCGGTAACCGGAGGACTGACATTGCTTGCACCTGTTTATATAGTATTCCCCTTCCCATTTCACATCTTGGCTACTAGGTAAGGTATGTAGGGAGGGGTGGGGCAGAGGAGTTGGGCCAGCACAGACCGCAATTAGACATTGCCAGAGGAGGAGAAGACTGTCGTGTGCAAGGGGGGAGGTTGCCGTGCTAGGAAATTGACTCTTAGAGGAGTCGAATTGGCTAGAAGGTTCAAAGGCACGTTGCAAGCCAGTAGAGAAAAAAAATGTATGGAAAGGAACTCTGCTAGTAAGCAGAAAAATTCTTGATTTTTCTGTTTCTCCATGCAAGCTTTTGGAGCTGGTGACAGGACCTCTTTGTTGTAAAGTCACCAATTTTTTTTTGTTTTTGAGAATCTGTTCCACTTCCAGCTGTTTTCAAGCCATCAAAATGGCCATCCACGAGTAGGCCTACAGCCTCAAATTCGTCAACTTCGTTAGGTGTTTATACAGCTTGCTTTGTGGGATTTACCACTGAGCGTGCCAGCAATGTGTGGTGGGGGGTGGTGGCTTTGTACAAGTCTTTCTTTTCATGTTGGTTGGCCAAACTCTTCCTTGGCTTCTGCACTGCAGGCCGGGAATCCCAAGGAGAATGTTTAGATGGTGGTGGGGCTGGAGGTGGGGAGGGGGGTTTCAGCTCAGGAACGTCATCTGAGGTCTGGACAGTTGGACGGGAGAATGATGGATTGGCCAAAATGTTTTTACTGTGCTGATGGCAGCTGGAGGGTCTCCACGGGCAGCAGGTTGAAATGACTTTGTCGTTGGCCACCGATTTGCCCTTTGTGCTTGGATGAAAGCAACAAAACCAGCGCAGTCCTCTCCAAGTCTTGTGTTGATCGCCTCAAAAACATAGCAAAATATAACGATTTGTCAAAGAAAAAAGGGGAATCTGCCGAAACTGAAAGCAGGAAAGAGACCTACATGTCCTATTTTTTATCTTCAAGATTTCTGAAGTCACCAAGTGGCTTGTATACGTGTTGGCAAGAACATCTATGTTGTCCGCAGGAGTCGATCAACTTGTCCATTTCTGCAGCGTGAAGTTGGAAATGAAACCATTTTTGATTGGGCTGTTGTGGGCAGAAAGGTCTTTTTCTGTTGGCCCAAGATTGCCTAGTCTATGGCTGACGTTGTAGCCATCTAACACTGGCTGTTCCTGTCCATGGCAAGGCCTTCCCGAGTGTCTTCTTACTGGCCCAACCTTTTTTACTTCAGAGGAACCCTTGATTTCAAGGGTTTCTCCAGATCTGAAAATGATTTCAAGGGTTCCTCCAGATCTGAAAATGATTTCAAGGGTTCCTGCAGATCTGAAAATGGTTCCTCCAGATCTGAAAATGGTTCCTCCAGATCTGAAAATGATTTCAAGGGTTCCTCCAGATCTGAAAATGGTTCCTCCAGGTCTGAAAATGGTTCCTCCAGGTCTGAAAATGATTTCAAGGGTTCCTCCAGGTCTGAACATGATTTCAAGGGTTCCTCCAGATCTGAAAATGGTTCCTCCAGATCTGAAAATGATTTCAAGGGTTCCTTCAGATCTGAAAATGGTTCCTCCAGATCTGAAAATGGTTCCTCCAGATCTGAAAATGATTTCAAGGGTTCCTCCAGATCTAAACATGATTTCAAGGGTTCCTCCAGATCTGAAAATGGTTCCTCCAGATCTGAAAACGATTTCAAGGGTTCCTCCAGAACTGAAAATTTCATTTTCAGATCTGGAGGAACCCTTGAAATCCTTTTCAGATCTGGAGGAACCCTTGCTGAACATTCATTGGGGATTTAGTGGTCAGAATGGGCACCCTTAGAGACGGCAAAAAAGGTCACTAAAGATTGAGCGTTATACCATTGGCTCTTCCAAGTGGCATTGGTTCAAGAACTATGCAGACACCATCAATGGGAGGAATACCTAACTTTTGTAGAGTGGTGATCGGAATGCCACCTTTCTAGACGGCTTGGAAAGATCATTGATGTCAAGCTGCTGACTTTGAGATATATATGTATGTGTGTGTATATATTCTGCAATATGCTGTCCCATCAATTTGTGGATGTCTTCAGCACACTTTTTTTAGACTTTGTAGTATATATTATTTTATTTATTTATTTTTTTATTATGGAGAATGTTCCGGGAAATGCTGGAACACCAAAAGAAGGGTGGAGGGCGGGAACAGAGTCTGGAATCGCAGCAGCAAGACTCCTCTTTTGTAGTATCCAAGGCATATAAGATGTCGGGGACTACCTCTGCTCCACCCAGAACTGAAGTCTCCATCACTCCGAGAGCAATGCCACTTTAGCTATGGGACTGTCTCAGCTGATTGTCACATCTGTGGTGGTTCTGAGCATGCTCCGTCAACAGGCGCTGCACAGGCAGGTAAAAACAGGCCTCGGATTACGCCGAGGAGCATCTGGTGAAAGATTTGATTGCTCCAACGAGATCATGGCCGTCTTAATTCCCCGTGTAGCAAATCATCTCTTTACAAAGAGGATATTTAGAGGAGAGTGCATTGTGTGTGTGCGTGTCATTCTATAAATCCCCTTCTAATTATCAATGGCATCATAAGAACCATAGTCATGTGACGGCGATAATTGAGTGCCGAGCTTAGATGTGTTCTGTGATATATCTCTTAATGCAACCGATTGTATACCCGGGATCAAGGAGGAGTGATGGGGCTTAATGACACTGCGAGACACAGGGCTGGGACTCTCCGTATCTGTATGGACTCTGCACAGTCCCACTTCTCCTGTCCTGGATGCCGGGTATCATTCTCAGTATCTCCTCTTATTCTGTATGTATGGACTCTGCACAGTCCCACTTCTCCTGTCCTGGATGTCGGGTGTCATTCTCAGTATCTCCCCTTATTCTGTATGTATGGACTCTGCACAGTCCCACTTCTCCTGTCCTGGATGCCGGGTGTCATTCTCAGTATCTCCTCTTATTCTGTATGTATGGACTCTGCACAGTCCCACTTCTCCTGTCCTGGATGTCGGGTGTCATTCTCCGTATCTCCCCTTATTCTGTATGTATGGACTCTGCACAGTCCCACTTCTCCTGTCCTGGATGCCGGGTGTCATTCTTGGTATCTCCTCCTATTCTGTATGTATGGACTCTGCCAGGGGTGGACTGACCATTTGGAAACTCGGGCACTGCCCGAGGGCCCGGGATCAGTAGGGGGCCCCATGAGATGCCCCTGGTACCTTTTTCATAGGCTTTTTTGAGTTTGGGCAAGGACACAGGGGCCCCATGATCCCCTATTGCCCGGGGGCCCCATGATCCCCTATTGCCTGGGGGCCCCATGAGTTGTAAGTCCGCCCCTGGACTCTGCACAGTCCCACTTCTCCTGTCCTGGATGCCGGGTGTCATTCTCTGTATCTCCTCTTATTCTGTATGTATGGACTCTGCACAGTCCCACTTCTCCTGTCCTGGATGCCGGGTGTCATTCTCGGTATCTCTTCCCATTCTGTATGTATGGACTCTGCACAGTCCCACTTCTCCTGTCCTGGATGTCGGGTGTCATTCTCGGTATCTGTCCTTATTCTGTATGTATGGACTCTGCACAGTCCCACTTCTCCTGTCCTGGATGTTGGGTGTCATTCTCGGTATCTGTCGTTATTCTGTATGTGTGAGGGACCGCCGAGCGGCACCACTAGCACTCCACTGGTCAGGCGTGCCCAGAGCGCGGAGTCTAAGCCCCAGGGTACTTGTTCACCAGGGCCCCTGATGGTGGGGATGGACTTGTAGTACCCCGAGACCAGGTCGCCTCTACTGAGCACACCTGTCAGTGGTAGTGGTGTTCGCCAGGGGCTCCAACCAGGGAGAGCCAGATGTGAGGAGGTCGGGTGACCCCGATGGGATGGATGGATGGCTGAGCAAGTGCGTAGTCAGACAGGCCGAGTCGGTATTGTAGAGGACGGTAAGGTACAAGGGAGCAGGCAGAGAATCGTCGGGTCACACGCCAGGTCAGCAGCAGGAGGTCAGATCTAATAAGGGGCATCCAGGGAGAGAGGTCAGGCAAGCAAGGGTCTGGGCAGGAGAAATCAGCAAGGTCAAAGGCAATCCGGGTCAATAACTTACTAGGCACAGGTACAGGAACACAGGAAGCAGGTAAGACCAGAAGGCAACGAAATGACAGCTCAGGGACCTTTAAATATCCCGCCCTGCGCTGCCATTGGTGCCCAGCGGGCGGCCGCGGCTTCTACTGCGCATGCGCGAACTCGAACGCCGCGGCCGGCCCGGACCTAGTGCCCGTGTACTGGGTGGAGCAGTGCGCCTGCGTCGAGCCCATCGCGGCGGGGATCGAGGAGATCCCTGACAGTATGTGTGGACTCTGCACAGTCCCACTTCTCCTGTCCTGGATCCGGGTGTCATTCTTGGTATCTGTCCCCATTCTGTATGTATGGACTCTGCACAGTCCCACTTCTCCTGTCCTGGATGCCGGGTGTCATTCTCTCTCAATAATGGAAATCTTTGTAAACCTCTCTGACTGACAGACATGAAGTGGTGGAGTTTGGTACCATTAGGTGACGCTTTGTTTTATACACATGGCAGACGGTTTATCCTTTATATAAACATTTCTACTTGCTCTGCTCCTCCAAGACAGGACTTCACTAGTCCCAATCACTCTGTCAAGCTCTGCTGATTTTTATAAAGCTACAATTATTATTTTTTTTTTTTAGGTTTTCAAAAGGTAATTGAATGTAATTAGGATTTATATTTAGGATTTATTTTTAGGATTTTATTTAGGATTTTATTTTTAGGATTTTATTTAGGATTTTATTTTTAGGATTTTATTTAGGATTTTATTTTTAGGATTTTATTTAGGATTTTATTTTTAGGATTTTATTTAGGATTTTATTTTTAGGATTTATTTTTAGGATTTTATTTAGGATTTTATTTTTAGGATTTTATTTTTAGGATTTTATTTTTAGGATTTTATTTAGGATTTTATTTTTAGGATTTTATTTTTAGGATTTTATTTTTGATTGGATTTTTAGGATTGTATTTTTAGGATTTTATTTTTAGGATTGCATTTATTGTTGATGGCAGTAACCTACAACCATTTTCAATAATGCTTAAAGAGTAACTCCTGTGAAGTCTTTCCAAAGCCGTTTCGATAACCATTCTCAGCTGAAACCTTAGGATATATTTTGTGTGCCCATATTCCTCTTTTTTTTTTTTTTTTTTTTTTTTTTTTTTTTTTAGGTGGACCATTTTAGTAATTCTGCAAATCTATGTGAATAAGTTCATGGTGTGGCACAATACTCCTCCTATAGAACCATTAAAAAAAAAAAAATCCAGTGACTTTGCCAAGACTGAGATGAGGTCATCAATCCGTTGCAGGAAGTCTGAAGCCTTTCCCCAGTTTCCTGTCTCCCAGTGATCACTCTGTGGCTGTACATAGTAACTTTGTAGCAAGTCGCAAGGTGAGAGGCTGCATCAGGGGCCGATCTGTGCCAGACATTTTGTGAACACGGTCCAGAACAGCTCAGGCACCAGGATTTGCATGGTTGTGACATCTCTGAGGCAGGGTCCCAGTCCAGGAAGTCAATGGTGACCCTGGGTGATACCTGAATAAATGATGGTTCCATTCTTCTGGAGATAATAGGAGTAAGGGAATTATCAGGGGGAGAACTATGATCTCTGTGGGACATAATAAATACCTTGAAGTCTTACAATGACGTAGAGCTTAATACGTCGCACTTTACATGAAAAAGCTAACTGGCGCTAAGTCGGTGTTGATATATAGGGGCACAATTTTTTTGGAGAGCGTCCATTCATATGGCAAACCTTAGAGAGAATTGTTAGACCAATCCAATATCACGCAAGATCTGAGTAGAGGCCTGAAAATGTAATCCTTTCCCTAATTCCCATTCATCGAACATAAGTTTAGTGACACATTTTGGTCATCTCCACCATATGGCTCTATGGAGTTGGTCTAGGCACCAAAATCGAGCGTTGGTGAAGGCCCAGCGTTGGTGAAGGCCCAGCGTTGGTGAAGGCCCAGCGTTGGTGAGGGCCCAGCGTTGGTGTGGGCCCAGCGTTGGTGAGGGCCCAGCATTGGTGAGGGCCCAGCATTGGTGAGGGCCCAGCATTGGTGAGGGCCCAGCATTGGTGAGGGCCCAGCATTGGTGAGCGTTGGTGAAGGCCCAGCGTTGGTGAAGGCCCAGCATTGGTGAGCGTTGGTGAAGGCCAGCATTGGTGAGCGTTGGTGAAGGACGAGCATTGCCAGCATTGGTGAAGGCCCAGCAGTCAGGCTGTTGCTGCTGATGTGTGTTTTTTGTATATAGAGACCTTTTTGTATCTGCTGTGCTTTGTAGGGATCTGTTTTTTGTATCTGATGGAGAAAGACAGGACTCTGGATAATGTCTCTCTCCAGACCAGGCTTGGATAATTTCCCGTAATTGGAGCAGAAGGGGGGCATTTCAAGGGCAAAGACTTCCCAAGGTGGATCATAGCAGGGGCAATGGTGCTGATTGGAATGAAGACATTTTATATTTTATTTTGGTTTTCTTCCACTATTAGCTCTGTTTTTGGTTATTTTAGGCAGGCAGAACCCTTGTATTGGAATGCTTTTGTAGGTTCACGGCATTTGTCTCCTCCTCCTTTTTTTGAACAGTGATGACCTCCTCCTTTTTTGAACAGAGATGATGCAGCACATGGCTTAGCCAGCTGTTGTTGGCTTCTAGCACCACCCAGGGGCGGACTGACAACTCATGGGGGCCCCTGGGCAATAGGGGATCATGGGGCCCTTGTGTCCTTGCCCAAACTCAAAAAAGCCTATGAAAAAGGTACCAGGGGCATCTCATGGGGCCCCATACTGACCCCGGGCCCTTGGGCAGTGCCCCAGTTTCCAAATGGTCAGTCCGCCCCTGGCACCACCCCTAGGCTTAGTGCTCCTTGCCAATGGGCAACTAGTTAAGCATCGTCAAATTCTCGCTGTGTGGCTGAAGGATCAGAACTGCCCATCCTTTATAAAAGTGTGGAGAGAACGTTTGGATGCAAACTGGAGACCATCATGTGCTGTAAAGGTGTAGGTTGCTCACATGCATGTTTTGTTCCTCTCCCTAAAGCATCATTCTTATATTCGGAAGGTCAGGTCAGCATCTCAGGTCTGTGGGCACATTTTAGGACTTTTTTTTTTTTTTTTTTTGCTGCCTCATGACCCAGAAGGCCTCAACATTGATGAACTTTGATGGCATGATTGCAGAAAAGATTTGGTCCCTGTACCTAAAGCGTTCTTCTATTACTTGATGATCTGGTTGTTGTCTCAGCTCTATGACCCAGAAGAAATCCATGTAGATGAACTTTGTCTGCAGTCATTCCATCATCAATGTTTGGCTCCTCTCCTTAAAGGGTCATTCTGATGCTTGAATATCAGGAAGCTATCTTAGGTCTGTAGGAACCTTTTGGATTCATCTTTTTCCCTCGTATTTTTGTATCCTAAAGATCCAGAAGATTTCCATGTTGATGAACTTTATCTATAGTCATTCCATCATCAATGTTTTGTTCCTCTCCCTAAAGCGTCTTTCTGATACTTGAAGATTGGGGCGCCATCTTAGGTCTGTGGGCTCCTTTTTGACTCCTCTTTTTCCAGCCTCCTGACTCAGAAGACCACCACGTTGTGAATATTGTCTATGGAATGATTGTAGACCATGTTTCGTTCCTCTCTTTAAAGCATCATACTTATGTTCGAAGATCGGGCCGCTCTTTTACGCCTTTGGGTATCTTATGCCTCTTCTTTTCCAGCCTAATGACACAGAAGGCCTCAACATTGATGAACTTTGATGATGGAAGATTTGTAGACTGGCCCCTCTCATAAAAGCTCCATACTTGTACTTGAAGATCGGGTCACTATTTTAGATATGTGGGCACATTATGACTAATTTTTTCCAGCCTAATGACCCAGAAGACCTCTACATTGATGATGGCATGATCGTAGAAAAGATTTGGTCCCTGTACCTAAAGCGTTCTTCCCAAAAGAAATACATGTAGATGGAACTTTGGCTACAATCATTCCATTATCAATGTTTGGTTCCTTCTCCCAAAGCGTCATTCTGATACTAGAAGATTGGGGCACCATCTTAGGACTGTGGGCTCCTTTTTGACTCCTTTTTCCAGCCTCCTGACCCAGAAGACCATCACATTGGTGAATATGGTCTATGGAATGATTGTAGACAATATTTGGTCCCTGCCTCTAAAACACCATACTTTACTTGAAGATCAGGTCACTATTTTAGATACGTGGGCACATTATGACTCCTCTTTTCCAGCCACATGACCATGAAGACTTCCATGTTGATGAACGTTATCTACAGTCATTCCATCATCAATCTTTAGCTCCTCTCCTTAAACAGTCATTCTGATATTTGAATATCAGGAAGCTATCTTAGGTCTGTAGGAACCCTTTTTGATTTGTCTTTTTTCCTTGTATTTTTGCAGCCTCATGATCCAGAAGACTTCCATGTTGATTAACTTTATCTACAGTCATTCCATCATCAATGTTTTGTTCCTCTCCCTAAAGAGTCATTCTGATACTCGAAGATTTGGGTGCCATCTCTGTAAAGCATCATACTTATTCTCGAAGATCGGGCCACTGTTTTACGTCTTTGGGTACCTTTATTATACCTCTTCTTCTCCAGCCTAATGACCCAGAAGACCTCTACATTGATGAACTATGATGATGGAAGGATTGTAGACTGGTACCTGTCATAAAAGCGTAATTCAGATACTTGTAGATCGGGTTGCCATCCCAGGTCTGTGGGCACCTTACGACTCCTCGTTTCCAGTCTCAAGACCCAGAAGGCTTCCATGTTGATGAACTTTATCTACAGTCATTCCATCATCAATGTTTTGTTCCTCTCCCTAAAGAGTCATTCTGATACTAGAAGATTGGGGTGCCATCTTAGGTCTGTGGGTTCCTTTTGACTCCTCTTTTTTTCAGCTTCCTGACCCAGAAGACCACCACGTTGGTGAATATTGTCTATGGAATGATTGTAGACCATGTTTGGTTCCTCTCTGTAAAGCATCATACTTCTTCTTGAAGATTGGGCCGCTGTTTTAGGTCTTGGGTACCTTATGCCTCTTCTTTTCCAGCCTAATGACCCAGAAGACCTCAACATTGATGAACTTTGATGATGGCATGATCGTAGGAAAGATTTGGTCCCTGTACCTAAAGCGTTCTATTACTTGATGATGAGATTGTTGTCTCAGCTCTATGACCCAAAAGAAATCCATGTAGATGAACTTTATCTACAGTCATTCCATTATCAATGTTTGGCTCCTCTCCTTAAAGGGTCATTCTGATACTTGACTATCAGGAAGCTATCTTAGGTCTGTAGGAACCTTTTGGATTCGTCTTTTTCCCTGATCTTTTTGCAGCCTCATGACCCAGAAGACTTCCAAGTTGATTAACTTTTTCCACAGTCATTCCATTATCAATGTTTTGTTCCTCTCCCTAAAGTGTCATTCTGATACTTGAAGATTGGGGCGCCATCTTAGGTCTGTGGGCATCTTTTGACTTGCCTTTTTTTCTTTTCAGCCTCCTGACCCAGAAGACCACCATGTTGGTGAATATTGTCTATGGAATGATTGGAGACCATGTTTGGTTCCTCTCTGTAAAGCATCATACTTATTCTCGAAGATCGGGCCACTGTTTTAGGTCTTTGGGTACCTTATGCCTCTTCTTTTTCAGCCTAATGACCCAGAAGACCTCTACATTGATGAACTTTGATGATGGCATGATCGTAGGAAAGATTTGGTCCCTGTAACTAAAGCGTTCTTCTATTACTTGATGATGAGATTGTTGTCTCAGCTCTATGACCCAAAAGAAATCCATGTAGATGAACTTTATCTACAGCCGTTCCATCATCAATGTTTTGTTCCTCTCCCTAAAGCGTCATTCTGATACTCGAAGATTGGGGCGCCATCTTAGGTCTGTGGGCTCCTTTTGACTCCTCTTTTTCCATCCTCCTGACCCAGAAGACCACCATGTTGGTGAATATTGTCTATGGAATGATTGTAGACCATGTTTGGTTCCTCTCTGTAAAGCATTATACTTCTTCTCGAAGATCGGGATGCCTAAAACATTAGGTCTTTGGGTACCTTTATGCCTCTTCTTTTCCAGCCTAATGACCCAGAAGGCCTCAACATTGATGAACTATGATGATGGAAGGACTGTAGACTGGTACCTCTCATAAAAGCGTAATTCAGATACTTGTAGATCAGGTTGCCATCCCAGGTCTGTAGGCACCTTACGACTCCTCGTTTCCGGCCTCAAGACCCAGAAGGCTTCCATGTTGATGAACTTTATCTACAGTCATTCCATCATCAATGTTTTGTTCCTCTCCCTAAAGAGTCATTCTGATACTAGAAGATTGGGGTGCCATCTTAGGTCTGTGGGCTCCTTTTGACTCTTTTTTTTTTTCAGCTTCTTGACCCAGAAGACCACCACGTTGGTGAATAGTGTCTATGGAATGATTGTAGACCATGTTTGGTTCCTCTCTGTAAAGCATCATACTTCTTCTCGAAGATCGGGCCACTGTTTTAGGTCTTTGGGTACCTAATGCCTCTTCTTCTCCAGCGTCATTCTGATCCTCGAAGATTGGGGCACCATCTTAGATCTCTGTGGGCATCTTTTGACGTGCCTTTTTTTTTTTTTTTCTTTTTTCCAGCCTCCTGACCCAGAAGACCTCCGCGTTGTAAAAAGTAACTGTTTTCTTCATCGTTAAATTCTCCATAAAAGGTTTCTTTTTCTTGGTTCTTCCCCTCCTGCTGATCAGAATGACCGCTTCGCAATTAAACAGGACTTGCTGAAATGTTTTATTTTTTTTTTTGCTATTTTTTTTCTCTCTTCAGTAGTTTTTTTTTTTTTTTTCTTTGTTTCCGTGTAGAATTGTAATGTTTGCCTGCTCTTTACAAATCCTGCTGGCAGGGATTTCTATGAGGTGAAAAGGTTCTGGTCTGTCTGGGCAACAATGTAGAGCTTCTCCTTCCCGGCTGAGAGGTGTTCAACGAGAGTTCCTGCAGCCATTCCCAGATTGATTTAAGGTGTAATGGCTCCGAGGGCGAGGGGGGCCAGGGGGGTGAGGAGGGCGAGGGGGGTGAGGAGGGCGAGGGCTTCACACGGGCTGCTGTTGGCAGCGACCATTTTTTTTGGCACGGCGTGAATTATGTTCCTTTATTGTTGTCTAACACAATAGAATGCTGTTTAGAGGAGGAATTATTTTGTTAAAGGGTCAGTCCACCTAGAACTGATCTGATGGTGGATGGTGGAGAGTTAAACCGGACGACGTTCATATCGTAGGGACTCGAGGTTCCCGGGTCTGTACACCTGAGCCCATTATGAGGGATTCCCACCATTCCTGCACTGAGTTCTCAGGTATGTTCCCCTGCCATGGCCATTATGAGGGGTTTCCACCATCCCTGCACTGAGTTCTCGGGTATGTTCCCCTGCTATGGCCATTATGAGGGGTTTCCACCATCCCTGCGCTGATTTCTCAGGTATGTTCTCCTGCTGTGGCCATTATGAGGGGTTTCCCAGGTTTGTACGTCTGCTGTCCATTATGAGGGGTTCTCGCCATCCCTGTGCTGAGTTCCCGGGTCTGTACACCCGCTGTGCCCAGTATGAGGGGTTCCCGCCATCCCTGTGCTGAATTCCCGGGTCTGTAAACCTGCTGTGCCCATTATTAGGGGTTCCCACCATCCCTGTGCTGAGTTCCCGGGTCTGTACACCCGCTGTGCCCATTATGAGGGGTTCCCACCATCCCTGTGCTGAGTTCCCGGGTCTGTAAACCTGCTGTGCCCATTATTAGGGGTTCCCACCATCCCTGTGCTGAGTTCCCGGGTCTGTACACCCGCTGTGCCCATTATGAGGGGTTCCCACCATCCCTGTGCTGAGTTCCCGGGTCTGTACACACCGCTATGCCCAGTATGAGGGGTTCCCGCCATCCCTGTGCTGAGTTCCCGGGTCTGTAAACATGCTGTGCCCATTATGAGGGGTTCCCACCATCCCTGTGCTAAGTTCCTGGATCTGTACGCCCGCTGTGCCCATTATGAGGGGTTCCCACCATCCCTGTGCTAAGTTCCTGGATCTGTACGCCCGCTGTGCCCATTATGAGGGGTTCCCGCCATCCCTATGCTGAGTTCCCGGGTCTGTACACCCGCTGTGCCCATTGTGAGGGGGTTCCCCACCATCCCTATGCTGAGTTCCCGGGTCTGTACACCCGCTGTGCCCATTATGAGGGGTTCCCGCCATCCCTGTGCTGAGTTCCCGGGTCTGTAAACATGCTGTGCCCATTATGAGGGGTTCCCACCATCCCTGTGCTGAGTTCCTGGGTCTGTACACCCGCTGTGCCCATTGTGAGGGGTTCCTACCATCCCTGTGCTGAGTTCCTGGGTCTGTACACCCGCTGTGCCCATTGTGAGGGGTTCCCACCATCCCTGTGCTGAGTTCCTGGGTCTGTACACCCATATATACACAGAAACAAGGTATTTAATACTTTTAGTGTACCCGGTCAGATTACATACAATGATGCAAAGCCCAAGGCCCCCACATGACCGTCTAACACGCCTCATAAAGTAGTCCAAAATTCCTTTTACCTTCCACGGCTGAGCCCAATCCTCCATTTGTGTCTCCCCCCCCCTCCCAGACACTGCAGCTCACAGTGGGGAGGGTTTCAGCAAAGTAGGCAATGCTGTCAATCAAGAAAGCAGTGGGTGGAAGTGGGTGTGGCTAGGTGATGATTGACCAGCTATGCCACGCCTCCTGTAACATTTTCCTATCATAGTGGGCACAGCCTAAATGAGAGTGGCAACTCCGCTCCACTCCAACAGGAGCAGTGCAGCATCGTTGTCACCCCAACTGTAAATCCATCGTTGTCGCCTATCTGCAGATGTGATATATAATATTTTATTTTTAGATATTTTATTATGATTTTTTTTAGATATTTTATTATGATTTTTTTTAGATATTTTATTATAATTTTTTTTAAATTAATAATTTTTTTTTTTTTTTGCCTTTTTAAGCTGAGATGAGATCTTATACATGTATTACTCAAACTCCTTTTTTAAAGCAAATTATTTTTCTCAAGGGGCGTTGACATGTATTGGGGGCGGAGTTTGATCTGCTAATAAATTACCAACTTGGTGGCTTTAATCCAATTAACTGAAAACCGCTGAAGCTCATCAACTAATCTTGATTGGCGGATTAATTAAACTTCAGGCTCTCCGGCGTGGAGGTAATGAGGTTAAACTTTCCACTGGTTATTGGAAATGAATTTTGACCAATCATGATGGGTCTTTTTTTTTTTTTGAGCTCCAGGCAGAGGAAAAGACACCAAGTAATGCAGCTCTGTATTTATTTCTGCAGCATTAAATTAATTTCAATTTTTTTTTTTTTTCTAATGCATGCAGGGTCAGTACCTGAACATGACCTGCTATCGGCTCGTTACTGTTCCTGTACAGCAGAGCTCAGACTGGGTGAGGTAGAAGCAGCACAAGGCGACAATCAATTGTGCTGCAGTGTTAACCAGAAACATGCTGATAGGAGGAGAAAGCAGAGTGACAGAGATATGAGCTCAGCAGTCTACTGCTTCTCCTTTCACTGTCCAGTCACAGGTTGGGGCTATGTTCGGGATGGTCAGGCGAGTGATGCTAGACATCAGACCGGGAACATCTAGTGGCAGAAAAAAAATATTGCTGGGGAAATCTGTCCAATCACAGATGCAAGAGGGACTTATGTCGGCCATAGGTGGGTCGAAAATTGGCTGATTTTTCGGCCGAAAAAAAAATTGGCTGATTTTCACACTGTTAGTGGGTTAATTGGTCCGTTTTTCAGGTTTTTTGCACAGTTTTTTTTTTTTATCGGTCATGTTGGAAAATTTGCAGCCGATTTGGACGATTTTCCCGGCAATGATGGGCAAATCGGACAGTTGTTTTACCAATGAAAAAATCTGCGCATGAGCCGTGACCTGCAAGGGACAGAAGTTGGGGTGAACTTTATGCTTTAGTCGGCCGAACGTGTTTTTTTTTTTTTCGAAAAATCGTCCAATGTTCGACCGGTCTATGGCCTGCTTAAACCGTAGAAGAGAAAATACAGGTCTCGTCCTGCCAGACAGGGCTGTGCTTTATGGCAGAGCTGTGTAAAAACCGCTTCCATCTATTTAATTTTGTGTATGTATCAGTTTGCCTGGGATTCAGATATATACAGTCAGGTCCATAAATATTGGGACATCGGACACAATTCTAACATTTTTGGCTCTATACACCACCACAATGGGTTTGAAATGAAACCAACAAGATGTACTTTAACTGCAGACTGTCAGCTTTAATTTGAGGGTATTTACATCCAAATGAGGTGAACGGTGTAGGAATTACAACAGTTTGCATATGTGCCTCCCACTTGTTAAGGGACCAAAAGTAATGGGACAATTGGCTTCTCAGCTGTTTCATGGCCAGGTGTGTGTTATTCCCTCATTATCCCAATTACAATGAGCAGATAAAAGGTCCAGAGTTCATTTCAAGTGTGCTATTTGCATTTGGAATCTGTTGCTGTCAACTCTCAAGATGAAATCCAAAGTGCTGTCACTATCAGTGAAGCCATCATTAGGCTGAAAAAAAAACAAAAACAAACCCATCAGAGAGATAGCAAAAACA
Organism: Staurois parvus; assembly: GCA_951230385.1. Lineage (NCBI taxonomy): Eukaryota > Metazoa > Chordata > Amphibia > Anura > Ranidae > Staurois > Staurois parvus. The sequence continues at coordinate 12,603 of CATNWA010017264.1, read as the reverse complement.
TTAGGCGGGCCAAAACAACTGTTTGGAACATTCTTAAAAAGAAGGAAACGGTGAGCTCAGCAACACCAAAAGACCCGGAAGACCACGGAAAAAACAACTGTGGTGGATGAGCGAAGAATTCTTTCCCTGGTGAAGAAACACCCTTCACAACAGTTGGCCAGATCAAGAACACTCTCCAGGAGGTAGGTGTATGTGTGTCAAAGTCAACAATCAAGAGAAGACTTCACCAGAGTGAATACAGAGGGTTCACCACAAGATGGAAACCATTGGTGAGCCCAAAAACAGGAAGGCCAGATTAGAGTTTGCCAAACGACATGTAAAAAAGCCTTCACAGTTCTGGAACAACATCCTATGGAGAGATGAGACCACATCAACTTGTACCAGAGTGATGGGAAGAGAAGAGTATGGAGAAGGAACTGCTCATGATCCTAAGCATACCACCTCATCAGTGAAGCATGGTGGTGGTAGTGTCATGGCGTGGGCATGTATGGCTGCCAATGGAACTGCTTCTCTTGTATTTATTGATGATGTGACTGCTGACAGAAGCAGCCGGATGAATTGTGAAGTGTTTCGGGAATATTATCTGCTCATATTCAGCCAAATGCTTCACAACTCATTGGACGCTTCACAGTGCAGATGGACAATGACCCAAAGCAGACTGCAAAAGCAACCAAAGAGTTTTTTAAGGGAAAGAAGTGGAATGTTCTGCAATGGCCAAGTCATCACCTGACCTGAATCCGATTGAGCATTTCACTTGCTGAAGACAAAACTGAAGGGAAAAATGCCCCGAGAACAAGCAGGAACTGAAGACAGTTGCAGTAGAGGCCTGGCAGAGCATCACCAGGGATGAAACCCAGCGTCTGGTGATGTCTATGCGTTCCACACTTCAGGCTGTAATTGACTGCAAAGGATGTGCAACCAAGTATTAAAAAGTGAAAGTTTGATTTATGATTATTATTCTGTCCCATTACTTTTGGTCCCTTAACAAGTGGGAGGCACATATGCAAACTGTTGTAATTCCTACACCGTTCACCTCATTTGGATGTAAATACCCTCAAATTAAAGCTGACAGTCTGCAGTTAAAGCACATCTTGTTCGTTTCATTTCAAATCCATTGTGGTGGTGTATAGAGCCAAAAATGTTAGAATTGTGTTAATGTCCCAATATTTATGGACCTGACTGTACATACATACATATATATATAATTATTTTTTTTTTTTTTTTTTACTTTATTTATTTTTTATTTGTTTTTTTATTTGTTTATATTTTTTGTTTTATTTGTTTTTTTATTTATTTTTATTTTCTTATTTGTTTATTATTTTTTTTTTTAAAATGCATCGGTCACATAGGATGACATTGACATTGACTATTTATTATGATCTTTTACAGACCATTGTGCATAAATCTGTCCATCAATCAGCCATTAATATATATATATATATATATATATATATATATATTTTATTTTATTATTTTATTTTTTGTTTATTTGTCTTTTATTTATTTGTTTTATTTATTTTTTGATTTTTTTATTTTTTTTTTTTTTTTACAAAATCCATCGGTCACATAGGATGACATTGACTATTTATGTTCTTTTACAGACCATTGTACATAAATCTGTCCATCAATCAGATTATATATATATATATATATATATATATATATATATATATATAAATGATATATATATATCGGTATATATACTTTTATTTTTTTTGTTTTGTTTTTTTTGTTTTATTTATTTTTGGATTTGTTTTTTATTTATTTGTTTATTTTATTTTTTTTTTTTATTTGTTTTATTTTTTTTTTACAAAATCCATCAGTCACATAGGATGACATTGACTATTTATTTATGTTCTTTTACAGACCATTGTACGTAAATCTGTCCATCAATCAGCCATTAATAAATATATATATAAAATAAAAATGAAAAAAAAAAATAGTAAAAAATATATAATATATGTATATATATATATATATATATATATACTTATATATACTTTATTTTTTTTGTTCATTTTATTTTTTTTTGTTTTATTTTGTTTATATTATTTTTTGTTTTATTTTATTTTTTATTTGTTTTATTTATTTATTTTTTTTTACAAAATCCATCGGTCACATAGGATGACATGACATTGACTATTTATTTATGTTCTTTTACAGACCATTGTACATAAATCTGTCCATCAATCAGCCATTAATAAATATATATATATTTTTTTTTCTTTCGCTTTTTACAAATGTGGGGCTCTGTTGAGGTACTCCCAACGCACGTCTGTGTGGCTCGGACGCCATTATGTTTGTACAACAAAGATATCCCTTGCCCAGGTTAATCAATATTTTGCAGATGAACCGCCACTTTTTTTTTTTGTTCTGCAACCAGAGTTGCCGCTAATTAAAGGTACCTGACAGCGGCTGTCTTGGCAATCCCCAAAAATGGCCGCTGGATGAGGCGTCTTCCGAAAGACTTCATACCGTCTGAGACAAAAGTCCTTTTGATCTCGGCGTTCCCATCATCCCTCATTCTACCTCCCGACTAAGATTTATTACAGATACGAATTCCCCTCATCAATTATTTACACTGTGCCCTCCCGTTCCCCAGGGCGGTCTGCGCTGCACCATGGGCGTGCACCAAAAAGAGAAAAAAAAAATACTTCAAATTTTATTTTTTTTTCCCCTAACGATGAAAAACGCGCTCTTCCTCCCCTCGTATTTTGGAAACTAAAAACCCAAATCGTTTTGCTGATAGACGTTGGGCCGGCTGCGCTCCATGGGTTGGGTGAGGTGGCTGCCAGACGGCTCATTAGGGGCCCGGATTAATGGGGCCGAGGCGGTGCGCTCTCCCTGTAGGGTGTCACACTTAATCTCCATAGTCAGGCTGGGCGACGCTTAGGTCGGCTCTAATGTATTCTGGCGTTACTGTCCCTCCATGGTGTCATTCGATGCAAAAAGGGGTGTTCAGAGGCCCTGCGCCCTTCCCTGCCATTGTCAGAGGTTGCAGCGGATCTGCCGTGTGTGTACAATGCTGGTATCTCTGTAATGTATGCGAGTCCTGATGAGGGTCCAAACTGTGCTATGGGGGCTTCTGTACCCCCTCTACTCCCTGTGCTGACTCGGCATTCTGCAGAGCAGTCCTGACAACAGACGTTTATTTAGTGTGCGTGGGATTTTGTTTTAAATTTATTTTTCTAATAAATATATCTCCGGCTTACTCTATCTCGTTCTCTGGCCTGCTCTCTCTTTCGCTCTCGTTCTCTGGCTTGCTCTCTCTTTCGCTCTCGTTCTCTGGCCTGCTCTCTCTTTTGCTCTCATTCTCTGGCCTGCTCTCTCTTTCGCTCTCGTTCTCTGGCCTGCTCTCTTTCGCTCTCGTTCTCTGGCCTGGCTCTCTCTTCGCTCTCGTTCTCTGGCCTGCTCTCTCTTTCGCTCTCGTTCTCCTGCCTGCTCTCTCTTTCGCTCTCGTTCTCTGGCCTGCTCTCTTTCGCTCTCGTTCTCTGGCCTGCTCTCTCTTTCGCTCTCGTTCTCTGGCCTGCTCTCTCTTTCGCTCTCGTTCTCTGGCTTGCTCTCTCTTTCGCTCTCGTTCTCTGGCTTGCTCTCTCTTTTTCGCTCTCGTTCTCTGGCCTGCTCTCTTTCGCTCTCGTTCTCTGGCCTGCTCTCTCTTTCGCTCTCGTTCTCTGGCCTGCTCTCTCTTTCGCTCTCATTCTCTGGCTCTCTCTCTCGTTTCATTCTCTGGCCTGCTCTCTCTTTCGCTCTCATTCTCTGGCCTGCTCTCTCTTTTCGCTCTCATTCTCTGGCCTGCTCTCTCTTTTGCTCTCGTTCTCCGGCTTGCTCTCTCTTTCGCTCTCGTTCTCCCTTGCTTGCTCTCTCTTTCGCTCTCGTTCTCTGGCTTGCTCTCTCTTTCGCTCTCGTTCTCTGGCTTGCTCTCTCTTTCGCTCTTCGTTCTCTGGCTTGCTCTCTCTTTCGCTCTCGTTCTCTGGCTTGCTCTCTCTTTTCGTTCTCCTCCGGCTTGCTCTCTCTTTTGCTCTCATTCTCTGGCCTGCTCTCTTTCGCTCTCGTTCTCTGGCTTGCTCTCTCTCTCGTTTCGTTTCTCGTTCTCTGGCTCTCTCTCTCTTTCACTCTCGTTCTCTGGCCTGCTCTCTCTTTCGCTCTCGTTCTCTGGCCTGCTCTCTTTCGCTCTCGTTCTCTGGCCTGCTCTCTCTTTCGCTCTCGTTCTCTGGCCTGCTCTCTCTTTCGCTCTCGTTCTCTGGGCCTGCTCTCTCTTTCGCTCTCGTTCTCTGGCCTGCTCTCTCTTTCGCTCTCGTTCTCTGGCCTGCTCTCTCTTTCGCTCTCGTTCTCTGGCCTGCTCTCTCTCTCTCGCTCTCGTTCTCTGGCCTGCTCTCTCTTTCGCTCTCGTTCGTCTCGTTCTCTGGCCTCTCTCTCTTTCGCTCTCGTTCTCTGGCCTGCTCTCTCTTTCGCTCTCGTTCTCTGGCCTGCTCTCTTTCGCTCTCGTTCTCTGGCCTGCTCTCTCTTTCGCTCTCGTTCTCTGGCCTGCTCTCTCTTCTGCTCTCATTCTCTGGGCCTCTCTCTTTCGCTCTCATTCTCTGGCCTGCTCTCTCTTTCGCTCTCATTCTCTGGCCTTAGCTCTCTCTTTCGCTCTCTTCTCTGGCCTGCTCTCTCTTTCGCTCTCATCTCTCTGGCTGCTCTCTCTTTCGCTCTCATTCTCTGGCCTGCTCTCTCTTTCGCTCTCCTTCTCTGCCTGCTCTCTCTTTCGCTCTCATTCTCTGGCCTGCTCTCTCTTTCGCTCTCATTCTCTGGCCTGCTCTCTCTTTCGCTCTCATTCTCTGGCTGCTCTCTCTCCTCGCTCTCTTCTCTGGCTTGCTCTCTCCTCTCTCTTTCGCTTCTCCTTGCTCTCTCTTTCGCTCTCGTTCTCCTGGCTCGCTCTCTCTCTGGCTCTCGTTCTCCTGGCTTGCTCTCTCTCTGGCTCTCGTTCTCCTGGCTTGCTCTCTCTCTGGCTCTCGTTCTCCCTGGCTTGCTCTCTCTCTCTCTCTCTCTCGTTCGTTCTCCGGCTCGCTTTCTCTCTTGCTCGTTCTTTCTGGCTCGCTCTCTCTCTGGCTCTCGTTCTCCTGGCTCGCTCTCTCTCTGGCTCTCGTTCTCCTGGCTCGCTCTCTCTCTGGCTCTCGTTCTCCTGGCTCTCTCTCTCTCTGGCTCTCTCTCTTCTCTCTTCTCTGTCTCTCTCTCTGGCTCTCTCTCCTGGCTCGCTCTCTCTCTGGCTCTCGTTCTCCTGGCTCTCTCTCTCTCTGGCTCTCGTTCTCCTGGCTCGCTCTCTCTCTGGCTCTCGTTCTCCTGGCTCGCTCTCTCTCTGGCTCTCGTTCTCCTGGCTCGCTCTCGCTCTCTCCCGGCTCTCCTCCTGGCCCTCTCTCTCTCTGGTTCTCCTCCTCCTGGCTCGCTCTCTCTCTGGTCTCTCGTTCCTCCTGGCCCTCTCTCTCTCTGGCTCTCGTTCTCCTGGCTCGCTCTCTCTCTGGCTCTCGTTCTCTCTGGCTCGCTCTCTCTCTGGCTCTCGTTCTCCTGGCCCTCCTCTCGGTCTTGCTTGTTACCTTGCGCCTCCCTTAGTGATTTAAAAATCCAGAATATTCGTTATTCTGAACATGTATAATGCAAAACCAGCCAACTTATTTCATGGGATCGGAAGGCATCATTTCGTCAGGGCCTGGAAGAAGAAAAATATTTTTCATTTATATATATATATATATTTATTTATTTTATTTTAAATAGGGTTTCTAAGGCTTCAGAATTTATTCATAGTGCTTGTAGTGTACCGCTACATGATCGATTTTAATTTTAATTTTTTTTAAAAATTTTTTTTTTTTTAATACATCTTCTCAATAAAACATTTACCTACCTTGTGTTTTGTATAGTAAAAGTTTTAACTATTCATGGAGGGAAATAGCAGACTGTGCTTAGTGTGAGGGAGGACATTGACTCCCATTGGTCATTACAACCTTCCAAATGCTCCCATGCAGTTTAGTGTAACAGCTCTTGCCAGTCTACGCTTAGGGGAAGGTTTGGGGTAGAGGGGATCTCCCAGCTGTTGTTTCTGAAAATTGTTTGTGTCATGGGTATGGCGATAAGTATTTGGATACTCAGCTGGGGGAGGGGTAAGACAGGAGCCCTGTACCTAGAAATACAGATTTTTAGTTTTTTTTTTTTTTTCTAGAACAAATTGTGAAGCTGGCAGGTATCATGGAGGCAGGATGAAGCACCCTGGGTTGCCTTCCTTGTATTCTGCTTTCATTTTGTTGGGGGTTCACTTTAACACCCCTGGGAAAGGAGCTGGTGCTTGATTATGTCTTTATTTCACCCTTTCATGTGTGACTGCGGTCTAATTGATTTTATCTCTGCAGCGTTTCACCAAGTACGCTGACTGCACTATCTGATCATTTTAAAATTCACAGCTTGAACCGGCCCCATTGTCATCATATGTAATATGCGGCCACAACCAAAAACATTTATAAGAAAAAAAATAATTGCTGAGAAAGGGAAAAGGCACTTTAATAAAGGTGCTCCGTAGTTTCCCTTTCCGTCTGAGGTCCCTCAGAAGGGCCCGTATTGAGCCGGAGCATTAAGAGGTGTCAGTGGGTGGTGTCAGTGGGTGGTTTTAATGGCGGAACAATAGGCCTAAGACTTGCTAATACGCCATCACTGGGCCGAAGGGGGTCATTTATGGCTGGGGGGTGAGCGGACTATACAGATGGATACATCTCAGGAGATCCCATTTCCTTCCCCTTTGTTTCACATTGACTGGGGTCAGCCTGACCTGGTCCATACAAAGAGGGCGGCTGTGGAGGATTCTGGGTAATCTGGACTTCTCATCTATGGGAAATTACCTGGAACTGGGAAAAATGAAAATGATGGGTTCTGTGCTTGAGATGTGCGATACAAATATATTTACAAATGATAGAGGAGCCCAATATCATATATATATATATATTTCTGAATTTGTAAAACTGTATACAAAAATAAAGCTTTTCTCTGTTAACTGTTATAATTATAATATCCAAAAAATAACTAATTGCAAATTTAAAAAATATATATATATATCTGTGTGTGTATATTTATTTATTTTTTTAGGATATTAGAATTTATAACAGTTAAAAAAAATAAAAATAATGCTGCACAGAGAAAAGATTTATTTTTGTATACAGTTTTACAAATTCAGAAAAGTGTGTGTATGTATATATATATCATTGGTGTCAGTGGGAGGAATAGTGCCCCATCATTCGTGTCAGCGGGAGGAATAGTGCCCCATCATTGGTATCAGTGGGAGGAATAGTGCCCCATCATTGGTATCAGTGGGAGGAATAGTGCCCCCCTCATTGGTGTCAGTGGGAGGGAGGAATAGTGTCCCATCATTGGTATCAGTGGGAGGAATAGTGCCCCATCCTTTGGTGTCAGTGGGAGGAATAGTGTCCCCATCCATTGGTATCAGTGGGAGGAATAGTGCCCCCATCTCATTGGTGTCAGTGGGAGGAATAGTGCCCCCCGTCATTGGTGTCAGTGGGAGGAATAGTGCCCCGTCATTGGTGTCAGTGGGAGGAATAGCGCCCCGTCATTGGTGTCAGTGGGAGGAATAGCCCCCGTCATTGGTGTCAGTGGGAGGAATAGCGTCCTGTCATTGTGTGTCAGTGGGAGGAATAGCGTCCCTCGTCATTGGTGTCAGTGGGAGGAATAGCGTCCCGTCATTGGTGTCCTTGGGAGGAATAGCACCTTGTCATTGGTGTCAGTGGGAGGAATAGCGTCCCGTCATTGGTGTCAGTGGGAGGAATAGTGCCCCGTCATTGGTGTCAGTGGGAGGAATAGTGCCCCCGTCATTGGTGTCAGTGGGAGGAATAGTGCCCCGTCATTGGTGTCAGTGGGAGGAATAGTGCCCCGTCATTGGTGTCAGTGGGAGGAATAGTGCCCCATCATTGGTATCAGTGGGGAGGAATAGTGTCCAATCATTGGTGTCCCGTGGGAGGAATAGTGCCCCATCACTGGTGTCAGTGGGAGGAATAGTGCCCCATCATCGGTGTCAGTGGGAGGAATAGTGCCCCCATCATTGGTGTCAGTGGGAGGAATAGTGTCCCATCATTGGTGTCAGTGGGAGGAATAGTGCCCCATCATTGGTGTCATGGGAGGATTAGTGCCCCATCATTGGTGTCAGTGGGAGGAATAGCGCCCCCCATTGGTGTCAGTGGGAGGAATAGCGTCCTGTCATTGGTGTCAGTGGGAGGAATTGTGCCCCCATCATTGGTGTCAGTGGGAGGAATAGCGCCCCGTCATTGGTGTCAGTGGGAGGAATAGCGTCCTGTCATTGGTGTCAGTGGGAGGAATTGTGCTCCATCATTGGTGTCAGTGGGAGGAATAGTGCCCCGTCATTGGTGTCAGTGGGAGGAATTGTGCCCCATTGTTTGGATCAGTTGGCAGAAAAGTGTCGTATTTGTGGGAGGAATAGTATCCCAAAGGGCCAGATAAAGGCGTCCCAGGGCCACAGTTTAGAGACCACTGCTTTAGAGTAACCCAATATTGGACAATATGTGTCCCTCCCACATTGTACTGCTTGTGGCCTAAGCAGGCAACTGAGTTTTAGTTTTTACCTTGCATCCAGATACGGTGACACCAACACAGGATGTGACGGGAAATCTCCCCAGTGGGGACATGGAGCGCACTAACAAATGAACAGAATCTGTAACCCTTCCTTGCTCCAGCCAGGTCTTTGATCCGCTTGGAGCCGGAACGTTGGCATTGACGTGGGTTTAGCGGCTAGAGATGATCAATTGCCACAAAGTAGCGGAATGTGGATGAAGTCATTGATAAATATGTATGAATCGTCACACAATACTTGATACGTGGTTAGAATCGGAATTCTGGTGGCTCATACATTGGCCGATTTGAGGTTTGCTCCATCTCTAGTTGGGTATTGATGACACGAAGCGGTAGAAGTCGTATTTGGTAGACGGTACAATTTTGACCATCTCTGGATTGGAGCGGGTTTGCATCGCTGTTGATGATCTGCCTTGCGATCGATCGATCGCGTGTTCCCGTCGCCGGGCCCCCGACTCGGTGACCTGCCCCGTCGTCTTTGTCGCTCTCTCTCCCCCCCTAACATAATGGGAGTCTGTGATTGGTCTGCGCTTTGTACGCGCTCCCCGTTCTCCTTTTGTCTGGCGGCCTGTGCCATGTCACGGATAATGTACTCGTCCCTCCTCTCCATACCGGAGCCCCCCGTGTTCGGCCTCTACAATACCACAGATGGGAAGAGAAGGACGCATTGTTCCTCGGTGTCATAGGCCGCCATTAACCCTTTGTGGGGGCCCGGGAGTGTGGGGGCCATTGTTCCGCTTTAGGAGGACATAAATGTTTAGGAATGTTGTCTGTCAGCTCCGGGAATATTCTACTACCCCTGCTGACCTTCCTGGTCAATCATTGCCCTGTGTAGGGGGGGATTGGGGTGCTGGGATCCCGCTCTGCCCCATGGCCATGTTATCACTTTACACAGATTTCCCATTTGGATTGGCTTTCTTCCTCCCCCTCCCTAGTGTGCGTGTGTGTGTGTGTGCGTGTGTGCGTGTGTGTGTGTGCGCGTGTGCGTGTGTGTGTACACCCCTGTCTCTTTCCACGGGGTCGTGTTCTTCCAGAAATTTTACCATTGGCTAATATATATTGAGTGGACGGCTAATCAGTTTTCCTCCGAATTCCCCCCCCCCCCCCAATAAAGTTCTGTTCTTTACCTTCATCTCTGTCATTCTCCCCGCTCGATTATTCTTTCTACCTTCCCGGCATGTCTCCTGTCTACCCAAACTTCCATCCAATCTATTCCATTCATCCCTTCCTAACACTCTCTCTCCATCCATCCATTCATCAATCCCTTTCTAGGATTCTGTTTATAAATTCATCTGACCCTTTATAACTTTCTGTCCATCAATTCATCCATTTATTTCTAACCCTCTTTCTCTCCACCCATCCCCCTTTCTAGCTTTGTCAGTCCATTCATCCATCCCTCTCTCTCCCTCTCTCCCCTTCGCCCCTCTCTCTCTCCTCTCCTCCCTCCCCGCCCCCCTCTCTCTCTCCCGCTCCCCCCCTCTCTCCCTCTCCTCGCCCCCCCCCCCCTCTCTCCTCTCCCCCCCCCTCCTCCCCTCCTCTCCCTCTCCGCCCCCCCCTCCCCTCTCTCCCCTCTCCCCCCTCCCCCCTCTCTCTCCTCTCTCCCCCCTCCCCCCCCCCTCTCTCCCTCCCCCGCCCCCCCCCCTCTCTCCCTCTCTCCCCCCTCCCTCCCCCTCTCCCGCCTCCCCTCCCCCCCTCCCCTCCCCTCTCTCCTTCCCCCCTCCCCTCGCCCCTCCCTCTCCCCCCTCCCCCCCCCTCTCCCCCTCCCCTCCCCTCCTCCCCCCCCCCTCTCTCTCTCCCTCTCCCCCCTCTCCCCCCCTCCTCCCCCCCCCCCCCCCCCCCTCTCTCCCGCCCCCCCCCCCTCTCCCCCCCCCCCTCTCTCCCCCCCCTCCCCCCCCCCTCCTCCCTCCCCCCCCCCTCTCCCCCCCCCCCCTCCCCCCTCCCCCCCTCCCCCCTCCCCTCCCCCCCTTTCCCCCCTCCCCCCCCCCCCCTCCCCCCCCCCCCCCCCCCCCCTCCCCCCCCTCCCCCCCCCCCCCCCCCCCCCCCCCCCCCCCCCCCCCCCCCCCCCCCCCCCCCCCCCCCCCCCCCCCCCCCCCCCCCCCCCCTCCCCCTCCCCCCCCCCTCCCCCCCCCTCCCCCCCCCCCCCCCCCCCCCCCCCCCCCCCCCCCCCCTCCCCCCTCCCCCCCCCCCCCCCCCTCCCTCCCCCCCCCCCCCCCCCCCCCCCCCCCCCCCCCCCCCCCCCCCCCCCCCCCCCCCCCCCCCCCCCCCCCCCCCCCCCCCCCCCCCCCCCCCCCCCCCCCCCCCCCCCCCCCCCTCCCCCCCCCCCCCCCCCCCCCCCCCCCCCCCCCCCCCCCCCCCCCCCCCCCCCCCCCCCCCCCCCCCCCCCCCCCCCCCCCTCCCCCCCCCCCCCCCCCCCCCCCCCCCCCCCCCCTCCTCCCCCCCCCCCCCCCCCCCCCCCCCCCCCCCCCCCCTCCCCCCCCCCCCCCCCCCCCCCCCCCCCCCCCCCCCCCCCCCCCCCCCCCCCCCCCCCCCCCCCCCCCCCCCCTCCCCCCCCCCCCCCCCTCCCCCTCCCCCCCCCCCCCCCCCCCCCCTCCCCCCCCCCCCCCCCCCCCCCCCCCCCCCCCCCCCCCCCCCCCCCCCCCTCTCTTCCCCCCCCCCCCCCCCCCTCTCCCCCCCTCCTCCCCCCCCCCCCCCCCCCCCCCCCCCCCCCCCCCCCCCCCCCCCCCCCCCCCCCCCCCCCCCCTCCCCCCCCCCCCCCCCCCCTCCCCCCCCCCCCCCCCCCCCCCCCCCCCCCCTCCCCCCCCCCCCCCCCCCCCCCCCCCCCCCCCCCCCCCCCCCCCCCCCCCCCTCCCCCCCCCCCCCCCCCCCCCCCCCCCCCCCCCCCCCCCCCCCCCCCCCCCCCCCCCCCCCCCCCCCCCCCCCCCCCCCCCCCCCCCCCCCCCCCCCCCCCCCCCCCCCCCCCCCCCCCCCCCCCCCCCCCCCCCCCCCCCCCCCCCCCCCCCCCCCCCCCCCCCCCCCCCCCCCCCCCCCCCCCCCCCCCCCCCCCCCCCCTCCCCCCCCCCCCCCCCCCCCCCCCCCCCCCCCCCCCCCCCCCCCCCCCCCCCCCCCTCCCCCCCCCCCCCCCCCCCCCCCCCCCCCCCCTCCCCCCCCCCCCCCCCCCCCCCCCCCCCCCCCCCCCCCCCCCCCCCCCCCCCCCCTCCCCCCCCCCCCCCCCCCCCCCCCCCCCCCCCCCCCCCCCCCCCCCCCCCCCCCCCCCCCCCCCCCCCCCCCCCCCCCCCCCCCCCCCCCCCCCCCCCCCCCCCCCCCCCCCCCCCCTCCCCCCCCCCCCCCCCCCCCCCCCCCCCCCCCCCCCCCCCCCCCCTCCCCCCCCCCCCCCCCCCCCCCCCCCCCCCCCCCCCCCCCCCCCCCCCCCCCCCCCCCCCCCCCCCCCCTCCCCCCCCCCCCCCCCCCCCCCCCCCCCCCCCCCCCCCCCCCCCCCCCCCCCCTCTCCCCCTCCCCCCCTCCCCCTCGCCCTCTCCCCCCCCCCTCTCCCCCCTCCCCCCCCCCTCTCCCTCCCCTCCGCTCGCCCTCCTCCCAGGGTGTGTCGTTTGCCTACATCCCTTGTTGTAAGAGGTGGCCCTGTTTCAGAAGGTTTAGATGTATGTCTCTGTTCATCTCCAGAAAGTTGTTCCCTTTTTCCCACTTTTTTTCTTTTTTCTTTCCCAAATCGGCTGTGATGCTACTCATTTCCCAACACCCACCCGCCACACGTTCTCTCGGCAGATTTCTACAAGCGCCATCATAAACACCAACTGCCTCCAGTATGAATAATAACTCAACAATCCCAGATTTATTTATTTATGCATTTTTTTTAAATTTTTTTTTATAAATTTGGTAACCATATGTCCCTTTGCACACTCCGATATGCTTTGAATAAATCGCATTTCCCAGTTTTGAGTTTGTGAAATTCCTCATTCTTCCCATCCATCCCTTCTATCCCTGACAGTAACA
>CATNWA010017263.1:0-149918 GCA_951230385.1 Staurois parvus | reverse complement strand
CGACCCCAAACACACCAGTAAAGGTGCAACATCTTGGTTCAATCCAATAGAAAACCAATGCATCTCGCTTAGTTCTGGCTGCACTACACCTCTCCCTGCAAACCAGATGCTGATTTGGGTGCCACACCAGTCGCAGCTCAGCCATGTGGAAGAGCTGCGCCGCGTGTCACCTACAGGACTGCTCAGTGCTCACTGTGGACTGTTCTGGAGACAGATTGTTAGACATCCCGATGATAAACTGATTGACAATGTTGCTGGACGTGAGCCTGTGCTGTGACTGTCTTTTTTTTGGATTGGGCTCTTTGTGACTGTCTCTTTGATGCAATGGTCTGTCTCATTGGTGGATTGGGCTGTCTCTTTGCTAAATATATGGGGGGGGGTCTCTGTAAGCCGTGTACCGGGGTGGGCTCCCCAGGATACAGTGAAGTCATGAACAAGGAAAGCAACCCCAACACCAGCTTTTGCCACAACAGAATTTTACTTAGATGTGGCAAATAAACACAACCACAAATGCTGGAAATATACAATATATTTACATACACCCAGCGCAGAGGCTGAGACCCTTGTGCTGCACAGCACGGCGCCTCCTGATGGATGAAGGTAGAAGGTGTAGTAATTGACCTACTGGCGGGCACAACTAAGCTGCCACACCTTACCTGTTATTACCCTAAAAGAGCAGGAATCAGTGTATGGGTGTACGGTATGGGCTAGCCTGCGGTGCAGCACAACAGCTTACAATCTTACACAAATCTACAGTATTCCCCCCTCCCATAACTGGTCCTGTAGCACGTGCCTGAGTATTCCTTCTGAGCAAAACGTCAGTCTGGCTTGAGTTTGTAGGATTTTATCAGCTCTCCAATGTGAAATGTCACTTTAAGTGGTGGAGTCCTTCCAATATTCAGTAACAACACTTGTGGCCTGACACAAACAGAGACCCTAACTAACTATAGGTCTGGACTCAGTCTCTAGGCGCCAACACTGAAATGAGGTGCGTGCACAATCTTACCGACCCGGGTCTGCTTTCACCCGCTGGTGACTCTGAACAGAACAAATGTCTCTCCAACAAGCTTGCGATATTGCAGTGTATGCTGCGTTGTTCCTCTGCTCTCATCAGCATTCCTGGCAGCAATCTTCCTTTCTCTGAACAGGATCAGTGTCTTGGACACGATCAGCTTCACTTAGCTTCAGCTCTGGTTACCGAGGGAATGTCATCGGATTCTCAGCTCACACGGCCCCTTCATTCAGCATCATTCAAAACATGGCTGCAGTCTCCTCTTCCTGTTCACTCTAACTCTGTGTGAAAACTTCACCTCTTCATGAATATACAAATATCTATGCAGTCTGAGGCTGTGTTAGAAAAACAGTGACATCTTGTGGCTAAACCGCAGAATGTCAGTCAAAACATTAATTTACTTCCACACAATCAGTGTTCAAACCATGAGAGCTGTTTCCCCATCTCACATCTCTGCTAGATTGGGCTGTTTTTTTTTTTGCTGGATTGGGCTGTCCCTTTGCTGAATATCTAGGGGTGTCTCTTTGCTGAATTGGGCCATCGCTTTGATGAATATTTGGGGATGTCTCTTTGCTGGGTCGGCCATCTTTTTGCTGAATATAGGGGGCTGTCTCTTTGCTGAATATATATGGGGCTATCTCTTTGCTGAATATATATGGGGCTGTCTCTTTGCTAAATATATATGGGGCTATCTCTTTGCTGCTCTTTGGCCAAAATATAATTCTTTACTGTTCAGTCTTGAAAGCACTAATGACTTGGAATACACTTTTCATTTTCATGTTAAATAAAAGTGGCTGCACTGAAGAATTCAGTGGGATGTCCAGGGGTAGATTTGGTGGGATGGCCAGTGGACAGGCTCTGGGGAATATTGGTAGTCAGGCCCAGGGGGGGGCACAGGCCTAAATCTGGTTTCACAGGAGATGCTGAGAGCAGCAGACAGGAGCCATAGGCACTGTGTGTGTTTATGGTGCCCATATGGCTAGCTACGGAGGCACCCGGAGGAAAAAGGAGCAGATTGCATCACATCAGGTCTGCCAAAGAGGGGGCAAGGGACCAATCTGTGCAAGATCGTCACACAGAGCAGGTAAATATAACCTCTTTAATATTTTAATAAAATAATCTTTAATATCACTTGAAGGAAAATCACTCCCAATGGGACACAGATGGCAAAAAATAAATGATGGGGTTTGTAACTTTCCCTTTAATAAAGAAGTAGAGCAATTGCACATGACTAAAGTGAACCTGTCATCACTTTGAATAACCTATTATTTATTAGCAAAAATTCTGTGTTTTTTTTTTTTCTTTTTTTTTGCTCACACATGATTGGGCATTCAAATGGGTTGATTTACAACAGGTAGATATACTGGGGGAAGCTCTAAAATTAGGCAAAGTTTTGCTGATTTCTTTCATCCAATCATGTGCAAGCAAAAATGCTGTTTTTTTTATTTTTCTTGCATGTTTCCCTCAGATCTAGAGAAACTACACTTTCAGTGCACTAACAAGTGCATTTGGAGTGCACAGCCTATTTGCCTTTAGTAAATCAACCCCAAAAGTAACACAGAATAGCCACGTTTACTAATATTCACTTTGCAGAAAGATCATTTCCTTTACTAGATGAACAGCCTCTATTCCTTTAGTACATCAACTCCATTGAATCAAGCTGGTATGTGGACTATATAGCACCCTTGTTCTTATGCCCCGTACACACGATAAGAAAATTGCACAAAAAATTTCGCGGAACCACTGATCGAACGATTTTCTCTTCGTTGGTGAGCAGGATGTTTAAACCGATAACGATATTGTGAACAAAATAATCCGGTTGAATAACAGAGAAAAATGTTGGCATTTCGCATATGAACTACCGATTTTCTATGCGGCAGTACGAAAAAAATCTATCAAGCGCTATCACGCATGAGCGGAAACAGAAGATGACCCGGATGTTTAGACCGGCTAGAGAACAGCGATAGTAAATTAGAACCACTTGCAGCGCTGAGCGAACTATTGGCGCTTTATAAATACTGTATAATAATAATAATAATAATGTTTATGTCCAAGGAATCTTCGTAAACACGAACGAAAAATCCAAATGTTAAAAGTAGATTGGCCTAATGAGATGATGAATCCAGAATTCTGCAGATTATATTTTATGTATCACTATTTATGTATATAGGTCATGTAATAAACGATATTATACTCATTGCTGGGAATTGTTGTGTATATCGCTCTTTCTGGCCGGAAGGCTACAAGGTCACATGCACACCGCATCACTTCCACTTGTTCGGAAGACGGCAACACTACATATTGCCCGACAAACAATTTTTTTAGATTGGTTAACCTCCCTAGCGGTCTGATTATGTCCATATTTCTGTGTTCAAAGCGGTACTTTTTTTGCATGTAAATATGTTGTTTTTTTATTGTAGGCTGTAATTTTTAGGAATAACTCACTGAAATCTGTCCGAACAAGAGTCTAGTAAACATCCCGGGGATGATAAAACTTGAAACACGAAATCATAAATTATAATATAATAAATAATCATAAAAAATAATAATAATAATAAATGTAATTCAATAATATAATCAAACCAAAAAAACTGAAATTTGAAATATAGCGCCAAGTTTGCACATCGCTGAGCTCAGTCGCAGAATCGTTTTCAGTGTCTGATGACAAATTTCCCCACGAATCATTATCACTCAATTCTGCAAGTGGTTCTGATTTACTATCGCTGTTCTCTAGCCGGTCTAAAACCGCTTTTAACCTAAAGGGACACTTTTTGGTCACCATGGACGTTTCTCAGTTTCCAGGCAGAAAGAACAGTAAAAATGCAGGCAGAGCGCCGGACAAAGCACTCGGGACAAAATGTATGTGAAATGGTTTGATACAGGAATGTTATACTATGTGATTTTAGTGGATTGAGTGAATGTCACTTTTTAAAATTTTTGAATTTCCCGCCAGTTCCGCCTCCCCGTATGTCCCGACGCTCGCAGGGAACGGAACCCGGAAGATGGATGCCGGCATCAGCTGGAGGAGATGGCCGGGGACGCTGCAGGAGGGACATTGCGGGAGCGCAGGACAAGGTAAGTGCTGGAGGGATCCTGGAGCAACACTGCAGGGTATTCCCGAGCAGGGGGCTGACTGACCGTTTTGGAAACTCGGGCACTGCCCGAGGGCCCGGGGTCAGTAGGGGGCCCCATGAGATGCCCCTGGTACCTTTTTTCATAGGCTTTTTTGAGTTTGGGCAAGGACACAGGGGCCCCATGATCCCCTATTGTCCGGGGGGCCCCATGAGTTGTCAGTCCGCCCCTGTTCCCGAGTGTATTTCAGGGTTACCGCTTCTGGTACTGAAAGTTAACCCCAAGCTACACTCGGGAATACCGCCAGGGGGGTTAATGTGGGCCACGATTTTGACCAACGAACAAACGCCTCTCAGTCGTCGGATGACCGATTAGTCGATTTTCTAATCATGTATTCCCACCTTTAGTCCTGGTCTGCAGTTACAGTGCAATCGTAGACAGGGTAAATGTAGACAAAGCTATATCTGCACTGGCCCGGCTCTCAAAGCACACAGAAAGCCAAGGTAAGAGGTTATATTTGCCAAGCTGCTCAGAGTCCTCAGTTGGCATTAGGAGAGTTTCTAACTGCAGCAAATAAAACTAGGCAATATATAGAAAAAGTGAAAAAATAAGAGCTACTTGGAGTATGCAGGTGCCCAGAATTGAGTCCATGTGAAAAGCCAAAGTGATGAGTTGTACCTCACTGAACAAATCAATGAAATGTATATATCTCTTCCCACTAGGGCTGACCCTGCCGATCGGAGGGGTAAAGGTTGAATCCTTATCTGTGTCAGTCGCATTGTGAAAGACACAAGTGATTGTCACAGGATCAGGAAACGACGGCTGTCCCGGCATGGAGAACTCATAGCCCCGGAGCTAATCATGTCAAATTCATCCCCTACGTACATGGGTTACCAAAAAAAAATCATTCGCCTCGCCCTCCCATTGCTGTTGATATTCCTCTTCCTCTACCTCAGCATCAACCGGCTCCGTAAGTAACCTTTGGTGTATCTGTTTTGCTATGGTAAGTTCCAGGGACGATTCGTCCAGGGGCCCCTTTAGGAGCTGTTAGGCGTTTTTTTTCAGCAGCCCCTGAACTCTCCTTTATGTTTTCCTATGTGTCCATGTACACATCATCCTTTACAGTCCTTTACAGGCAGTTGAGGTTACAGGCACTTATTTGAAAGCACAAAAATCACGTTCAGGAGTAGAATTTACCGGCGTTTCAAACGCGTGTAACCGCGTTTCAAACGCGTGTAACCGCGTTTCAAACGCGTGTAACCGCGTTTGCGATTAGACACATTTTTTGGGCTGGTCCATATCCAGATACCGTCCAGAGCCTTTTTTCTTCATCAAAAATGCATGCACAGCGATTTCCATGTATTCAAATGGACCCGGTACACCAGAGCAGTCAGTTGTAGGTTTGGCGTGAAGGAAAAAAATGGTAGAACGCGCCGCATTATGCTCATGATGGGATCCATAGTGAATACAACCAGAAAAGACCGGTCATCTCAACACATACTGCTCTCTCTGCTTCTGCTCTCTCTATTTTTCACAAAATGTCTGAAATAGTTAGGTATTTACTTTGTGATAGAATGCTTGTGAGCTAAAATGTGGTATTTTATATACAAATGAAATAAATTAAATTAAATTACCATAATAATAATAAATTAAATATAATAGTGATGCATCAACACTGAAACACATACTCATAAAACTGTGTAAATAGAACATTAATAAAAAATATATATTTGTTTCGCTCTCCACAGTGAATTTGTGATAACTTATAAAATTCATTAAAATATAAAATAAATTTAAATACATTTATAGTGTTATGATAATATAATAAATATCATAAAATACTCATTATTACCAACAAATAAATCAATCTTATATTTTAGAGAAATTGCCACATCAATAGTGCAAAAAAGTGCTTTAAATAGTGCTTAAAAAAGTGCAGAAAATATATAACTATTAAATTAATTATATGAAATGATCAAAAAGTCCACTCTGTGCTTCCAATCTTGCTGTGCAAATAATTGTGACGTGAAACTCTTGCTGTGCTGAGAAATAAATATGCGCTCACCTCACATATAGCCAAACTGTTAGGTAAGGCTAATAATGCTTTTTTGTCCTAAAAGGACCAAATGGCATTTTCCATGCTGAGAAGGATATCTCCAGGATCTGATGGATAGACGTACTGCCACCCTTCTCCCACTGGGGGTCTCCCACGCTCCTTCCTGTTCGGGATGTGCCTCAGTGGATGGATGCGGTATACCTCCCCTGGTCCTGCAGGGGTCTATGTACTGCCTCCACCTCTCCGTATATTAAGATGTCATGCAAAGAAATGTGTACATACTGCCTTATCCTTTTTATAAAGTGCTATTATTAATCTCAAAGAATGCGCACTCACACATTAGAATAATATAAATACGCTTTAGTATATGGCCAAGCCCTCTGTCTGTACTCGCCGTAAATCCGAAATGGCGTCATGACGTCAGAGCCCCTCCCCTATGCGTTACGCGACAGTGTCATGTGGCTTCATCAGGAGGAATCAATTAATTGAATTTGATTGAAATCGATTCCCCCTGATGAAGCCACGTGACGCTGTGGCATAACGCGTAGGGGAGGGGCCTGACGTCACAACGCCATTTCGGATTTACGGCAAGTACAGACAGAGGGCTTGGGCATACACTAAAGCGTATTTATATTATTCTAATGTGTGAGTGCGCATTCTTTGAGATTAATAAAAGCACTTTATAAAACCAAAGTGAAACCACTGGGCCCCATACAGTCAACCTGACAAGCCCCCCCCCCCCAAAAAAAAAAACAAAACTTACTATACTTCAGTTATGAATAGACACAGTGAGTGATTAGTACCGATCACTCATTGTGTTCATTCAGGAAAGGAAGGAACATGACATATTTACTGGTCCACTACCTCACTCTCCATTCTGAAGGATCCTGTTGTGTGCTTGCAGTCGCCTCTGGAAAGGAAAGGAGAGAAACTGGCAGGGGTGGGCACACATGGGGGCCTGGGCAGCAGGGGGGAACACAGCAGGGCGGACTGACCATTTGGAAACTTGGGCACCGCCCGAGGGCCCGGGGTCAGTAGGGGGCCCCATGAGATGCCCCTGGTACCTTTTTCTTAGGCTTTTTTGAGTTTGGGCAAGGACACAGGGGCCCCATGATCCCCTATTGCCCGGGGGCCCCATGAGTTGTCAGTCCACCCCTGGTGCACAGGGAGGGTGATGGCAGAAGGGCATTTACTTGAACCGATCCCCTGTATGGCTCTCTCTGCAGCAGCTGAAAGCCAGCGGGAGGGAGAGGAGAAGAAGCCAACTTTCAGCTACTGCAGGGAAAGCCATACAGGGGATTGGTTCCAGTAATTGTCCTCGCCTCCTCACAGTGCCGGTCACCCTCCCTGCCCACATCGATTTACCCAGCTGCCTGTGCCCCCCTGCTGGTTTGGGCCCCATACAGGGGGATTGGTGGTACCCCCTTATCCACAACCCTGGTTGTGCCCATACAAGATCTTAAAAAGGACTGAAGACTCTGCTCACTCCCTGTGACAGCGCTGGGGGTCTAAACAGCCGATCATCAAGTAGCAGTACCTCTTCATAGGAGGAAGGGGAGTGCGTGACTAAAGTACTAGGTATTTTCTTCTTGTGCATGTACTAGGGAAGCAAATGAAAGGTGAGCATGTGAAATAGAAGAGGTACTATACTCACCCCTTTGATGGCCCATGTTTCCTTCCTTCCCTCTGTTCCAGTGCTAAAGCCTACATAAGACTCTTTGACATTCAGCCCTCTCAGGGGTGATAGATACTTGTACCCCCCACTGCATGCTTTTGGTCCATCCTCCAAGCCCTATGTTGCTAGAGAGTCCTGTATTGATGTAGAGGTTGGAGGATGGAACCACTGCATGTAGCAGGGGACACAAGCAACCAACACACCCGGAAGTATGGAATGTTGAAGAGTCTTACTTCTGGCTGCTGGAACAGACAGAAGTTAGGATAGACCTGTGAGTGAGTGGTAAGTATAAAAGATCTCTTGCAGGGTCCCGATGGGAGCCACTTTAAGATGAACCTGTTCCTTTGCCCTGCATGGGCACGTTGACTTTATTGATCTTCATAGTTTTCGTAGGTCATTGACTCAGAAAATACGTAAGCCCATTTGGTGAACAGAGGTCAGGGGTTTTGCATCCTCCTAGAGCAAAGTGATCAGCGCTATCCAAAAGGTCAGTGGTTATGCAGCCCCATAGGACAATGAGGGGAGAATGAAACCTCAACTATAAGCTTTAACCAGTGCTCTGCTGGACACTGATAGAAGTCACAAGACTGCCATATACTGCTGATGAGAAAAGGTATTTAGCAGTTTATATTTACTGAAATAATTGCATTTCTATGTTCTGTGTACTGTGGGAGAACAGATATAGTGAATGCAGGGTCCGGGGAGAGCGGATATAGTGAATGCGGGGTCCGGGGAGAGCGGATATAGTGAATGCAGGGTCCGGGGAGAGCGGATATAGTGAATGCGGGATCCGGGGAGAGCGGATATAGTGAATGCGGGATCCGGGGACTGCAGATATAGTGAGTGCGGGGTCCGGGGAGAGCGGATATAGTGAATGCGGGATCCGGGGACTGCAGATATAGTGAATGCGGGGTCCAGGGAGAGCGGATATAGTGAATGCAGGGTCCAGAGAGAGCGGATATAGTGAATGCAGGGTCCAGGGAGACTGGATATAGTAAATGCAGGGTCCTGGGAGACTGGATATAGTGAATGCAGGGTCCGAGGAGAGTGGATATAGTGAATACAGGGTCCGGGGAGACCAGATATAGTGAATGCAGGGTCCGGGGAGAGCGGATATAGTGAATGCAGGGTCCGGAGAGAGCGGATATAGTGAATGTAGGGTCCAGGGAGACTGGATATAGTAAATGCAGGGTCCTGGGAGACTGGATATAGTGAATGCAGGGTCCGGGGAGAGTGGATATAGTGAATGCAGGGTCCAGGGAGAGCAGATATAGTGAATGCGGGGTCTGGGGAGAGCGGATATAGTGAATTCAGGGTCCGGGGAGAACGGATATAGTGAATGCGGGGTCCGGGGAGAGCGGATATAGTGAATGCAGGGTCCTGGGAGACCGGATATAGTGAATGCAGGGTCCGGGGAGAGTGGATATAGTGAATGCAGGGTCCAGGGAGAGCAGATATAGTGAATGCGGGGTCTGGGGAGAGCGGATATAGTGAATTCAGGGTCCGGGGAGAACGGATATAGTGAATGCGGGGTCCGGGGAGAGCGGATATAGTGAATGCAGGGTCCGGGGAGAGCGGATATAGTGAATGCAGGGACCGGGGAGACTGGATATAGTGAATGCAGGGTCCGGGGAGAGCACATATAGTGAATACAGGGTCCAGGGAGACCTGATATAGTGAATGCAGGATCCAGGGTTTAGTAACACTTTAAATTGAGTGTGTTGACCATAAATATAGGATGGTAATCTTTCTAGCCTCATTATTGAGCATAGTTCCTGAGTCCATTTCTGGAAAGCTGGCGCAAGTGATAAGCTCCAATGCCTGAAAATAACTGGAACATGCTAAGACAAGAAAAAAAAGAGTCTAAAGCCTGGTATACACTATGAGAAAATTTGACAAGCAACAGTCCAATTTTCCACGAAAGTGTGTCATGATGTAGTCGGAATGGTATTGAAATGAAAATTCTTGGCCAACAAAGGCCAACATAACTACGAACTAGCATAGTAGAAAAGAAAGCGTAGGGTCGTTCTATGCTTCTGATCATGTACATTTTTCTCTGTTTGATTATTTCTGTATGATTACTATACACATTCAACAAAAATCAGACATTGCGTTCATTATGATGAAAAGTTTCTAGCTTGCACCCTCAGTTTTTGTCATTCAGAAAGTCAGAATCGGCAATGCTCTGTACTAACGATCAGATAATTGGCTCGCCGTTCCTTGGATGGAAATTTACGTACAATTTTCTTATCGAGTGTACAGGCCATCACTCTTTTTTATATGGGAAAGAGTCTCTTTTTTTATACTTTTTTTTTACTGTTTTTTTTTTCTGGATCACCAGTATATGATATCATCACCCAAGACCAGGGGCGGACTGACAACTCATGGGGCCCCCGGGCATTAGGGGATCATGGGGCCCCTGTGTTCTTGCCCAAACTCAAAAAAGCCTATGAAAAAGGTACCAGGGGCATCTCATGGGGCCCCCTACTGACCCCGGGCCCTCAGGCGGTGCCCGAGTTTCCAAATGGTCAGCCCGCCCCTGCCTAAGACCCGTATCACCTCACCCAAGGGCCTTTTGGCAATCAGGGAGCTCAGTATTATTTCCTACACTTTTGCTTTTCCACCAATGGAGCCAATTCTTTTTTCTTTGTCTTCACAGCAGATACTCCCCTTTTTGAGTGCATTGAGGATGGGAAACCTTGTGTCAAGACTGAGAATGATGCCCTCGCTCAGGCAGATGAATGGGTAAGCCTTCCCTATGGGTTTACACTCAGCGATGTTTTATTCTGTTGCAAAAAGCAAGAAAAACAGAAGAAAAATCTAAGGCTTATATTTACTTTATTATTGATTCATTTCACTTTTAGACCTCCATTTGTTGGCGGATTTGTTACTTTTAAAATATTAAACACATATATGAGAACTGTTTTAGCTGCCAAATTATAAGTATTTTTGTCCACCTGGTTCTGAGAATTACACAGTTCTGCCGCACAGCACTGCCCTGTCTGGCAGGGCAGAGGACCTGATTTTTCTCTGTGAATGAACAGTGAAAGGAGAAACGGCAGACCGATGAGCTAATTTCTTCATCACTCTGCTCTCTCCTCCTATCAGCATGTACCTTGCACTGCTGATGGGCTCCTTGTGCTGTTAATCTAAGTGCACAGGGCATGTGTGCTACATCCTGGCATTCTGCCACTTCCCTCCTCATG
Source organism: Staurois parvus (assembly GCA_951230385.1). Taxonomy (NCBI): domain Eukaryota; kingdom Metazoa; phylum Chordata; class Amphibia; order Anura; family Ranidae; genus Staurois; species Staurois parvus. Next base: position 138,897 of record CATNWA010017263.1, on the reverse strand, counting down.
AATGCAGGCAAATCCCTATTGTCAAAATGAAAACCAGGAATGACTGTGTAAATATTGGGTAAAAACATGCCATCCGACACAGTGTTTATAAACATCGTTCAGACCTTTGTTACATTTGTGTCTTCTTTTTCCTTCATCTGCAGATCACAGGTAGGAGCTTCAGTCTGCAAATGATATCAGCTATAGCAACCTGTAAAATTTTTTTTAGTTTTTTATTTGAAAATGTGCTCCTGTTTAACCCCTTAATAGCCTATAGTTTAACCTGACGAGCCCTAATTAACTCCATCACAATCTTCCTTATCTATTCTTTTTCTGATGACTTTTTTTTTACTTCCAGTTTTCTAACCATTATTCTATTTTTCTGTATTCGTTTTGCTTGTTAAAGCAGAGCCTCAGTCTCCACCCACCAGTTTTTTTCTATTAAACCCCTGATTACCAGGGGTTGAATTCCGCACCATATAGATACTCACCCACCCAGTGGATCCAGAGTTGGCCCACTATGATCCTCTTCTGTAAATGCTCAGTCCCATGCCACCATATTTAGGTATGACGTCATTGGTAAACACCAGCATTTCCGGGTTCAGCTGGCCGGCCTACCGATGACGTGCTGCTGGGCCCAGCCCCTCTACCTTCTTTACTCAATGGAGTGACAATGCCTCCTGAGATATGTGACATACATACAAGAGGCAAAGGGTACATAGTACACAGCATTCACCTAGGCTTTCGGTGTGCACAAGGCCTGGCCTAAAGCATTTTCCTAAAAAAGCCTTCTATTTAACTCCTTGCGCCGACGGTACATGAATAAGTGGACTCTTGGTGGCTGGGCCTTGACACCAAGAGGCCGCATATTTGCATATCCAATGTGAACAAACATGTGCCGCGAGAGCATGCTCCTGCCACATTTTCCAGCGCCTTACAGAAATGTCCCAATCGCTACTTGCAATCGGGAGCTTTCCAATCACATGACCGCTGTGACAGCCAATCATGGTGGTCACATGACCCTAAAACCACCTCCCGGCATCACAAAACTCTTAAAGGGCCAGGAAGCGCCGATGCCAAGGGGTTAAGGATAGGAAGGGAGGAAGGGTGGAGAAGTGGGAAGTATGCAGAAAGGGTGAAGATCTGCTTTCATTTTTTGCATTGTTGCATACAAACAAAGCACGACACAAAGTACTGCTGCCAAGTGTACCCAGTCAGGTGAACGGAGTCAAGCTGCGACCACACAAGAAAACATTTTCAGCTGAAAAAACAAAAAACAGGTGTAACGGAACCGGACCCCGACTGCACTAGGGTATATCCGCTTCCCTGTCCGAACACAGATCCACGGACACCACTCGAAGTAAAATCAGGAAATAGACTGCTTTATTTTAACACAGACACAAGATATAAACATTCAAGGGACCAACCCACCTCCCTGCATAATGACACAGGGCGTGGCAAACCAAATCTAGCAACCAGAGACACATCAGCAGACACCCCCCACCAAGCCAATACACAAACACATACATCCCGTAATAGTTTGCTCCCAAGCAAGACACACAATAGAACAATGGGATGCACCACATGGCAGTAAACAATGAACAACCCCTACACCCCACCTATACATGTCTACACAATATCAGGACATTACACCCTGTACCCCTAACAGGCACAGGGTGACTTACACATAGGAGGGATATGGGGAGCTGAGAAAGGGGTCTCCCCACACCTCCAAAGGGGGCTGTGTTCCATGGGCCCCTCACCCAAAGTGACTCCTGTCACAACAGGCATTCAGGAGGCGGCAGTATAGCCTGGTCAATTCCTAGCAGGCACTGTTCTACAGCCCTCTGGAAAGTTATCCATTGTAGATCACTTTTCAGAGGGGCGGTAGAGAGTACCAGTCTGGGGATATCGCTGCTAGCTCTGCCCAATTGTTGATGGCAGTTCTGACAGTTGGCGGTCAGTCGTAAGCAATTGGTCAGAGCTATCAGCGACATCACTGCTAACTCTGCCCAATTGTTTTCATCTGACTCGCAAATTTCAGATTTCAGCCAATGCTCGACAGGTGCGAACGGGTCAGTGGACGTTGTTTTTTTTTTTTATTTTAGCGAGTCGTTGTGACAACAATGGATGACGTCTTTTTTTTTTTTTTAATAAAGGACAGTTTTTTTTGTTCACTAAGGCTACGTTCACACTAGCGTTGTGTGCAGGCGGCAGAGAGGCGTTTGGGAAGCGTTTTTACCGCTTCCCAAATGCCTCTGCCAATTCTGCACATTACAGCACATGGTGCTGTTCTAATGGGAGCGTTTGCGTCGCGGCAAAACAGACGCCTCTGGTCGAGTCAGGAGGCGTTGAAGCTTCCTATTCTCGTCTATGGTGCCGCTCCGCAAGCGCCCAGCCAGCGTTTGCGACGCGGTTGCGGGGCGTTTGCGGAGCGGTAACACCACTCAAACTGCATTATAGGCATTTGTGGGGCATTATTAATGCTCGGCAAACTCCGCTAAACCGTGCATGCGGCATTTGCGGAGCGTTTGCCGAGCGTTAAAAAACGCTCCGCGAACGCTGGACCAACGCTTGCCAAATGCTATAGGGGCGTTTGGCAAGCGTTGGTAAAACAGCCAAGTGTGAGCGAGCCCTAAAGGATTTTTTCCAAAAGTCTGGTCTCTTTATTTTTTCTCAGTTTTAACCATTTTAGTGAATGGGTAGGGGTACAAGTACCCCTTACTCATTCACAAGAGGGGGCAACATCAGGGTGCCCCCTATTTAAAGGGGTACCCTGAAGCTCATGAGATCCCCTGCCCACAGACCCCAACCATTGGGCAAGGGTTGTGGGGGGAAGAGGACCTTGTCCCCATCAACACAGGGACAACGTCCCCATGCCAAAGGCATGTGACCTGGTCAGCCGCAGGGAGGGGGGCTACTTGTTTGTCCCCCCCCCTCTCCTGTCCTGCCAGGTCTGTGCTCAGATCAATTTAGGGGGGAACCCCACACTTTTTTTCCCCCCCATTCTTTCCCTTAAAAGTCCTACCAGGCCTAAAGCGGGAGTATTTTCCCTTTTGTCTTATATAGTGTGGCGTGGGGACTGTGCATTGTGAGAGTGCAGTGCATTGTGGGGTGTTTGGCGGGCGAACAGTTGGTGGTGCCTTCACACTATAACCCTTCAGAGTTATTTTTGATGAGTGCAGGATTGGACCCTGTTTTAAAAATTCAAATTATATGCATCTGTCATACAGTGTGTTGAAAAATGGACCTTGGGTGTCGGTGCCTCTGTACTGTAACTCCTTACATTTACTCTTGATGAGTGCAGGGATTGGCACTGCTCTAAAAAAAAATTGAAATAATGTGCACCTGTCACACTGGTGCGGAAAAATTGGGACTTGGGTGCTGGTGGTGCCTGAACACTGTAACCCCTCACAGTTACTCTTGCTGGGTTCAGGAATGGGTCCTCCTGTTAAAAATTAGGAAATAAATTTGAAATTAGATGCCCCTGTCACACAGGAGCAGAATAATTGGGCCTTGGGTGTTAGTGGTGCCTAAACTCTTTAACCCCTCACAGTTTTTCTTGCTGGGTGCAGGAATGGACCCTGCTGTTAAAAAATAGAACAGTTTATAAAAAAATTGTAATTAGATGAACCTGTCAAATAGGTGCAGAAAAACTGGGCCTTGGGTGTTGGTGGTGCTCTAAACCAAAAACATGGCAGCATAGGCAGTCTTCCAGGGATCCCCGATCCCTAACACATTTACATTAGCATCAGGGGCTTGATAGCTGATGTTGATCCAGAACTGATTCATTTTGATAAATGTTAGCTGGTAAATGGACTCTGTGGACAGGCTCACTGTTTCATCTGTCACAAAACCTCCAGCAGCACTGAATTTCCATTTGGAAAGCATGCTGGATGCAGGTCAGACCAGTCGCTTGATTGCATATTGAGCAAGTTCTGGCCAGTGATCCATCCTCAAGACCTAGTAACCCCGTAGATGCTCAGTTGGAAAGGTCTCCAAGTCTTCTCATGCCCCAAGAGAATCCTGTACCATAGGATACAGATGCTGCCGATGGGTGTTTAACCCTAACAGCCCTGTGCGTTGAGGACTAAAGAATTATTTTAAGGAATCTTCTCCACCGTTCTTCCTTTGACCGAACAAAACCTCAGAAACACGTCAAGGAAATGGTAACCTCCCAGTGTCTCTAAAGATGTTAAACAAATGTTTCTTCAAGGTGTCCTCAAGATGTTTCACCCTCTGCTCCCACTGAGAAGGCAGGATGAGCTCTGCAACTTTGCCATGGATCAAGAAGGGTCGTCAACCAGTAATGATCCCTTTCCTTGATACCATGAATCTTTGGGTACTTTCACAGACTTTGCAGAATCAGGTAGCCCATGCAGCATAAGTATGGGGAGGCATGAGATTCTGAGTCCTCTGGGTCACTGAGGATGACATTGTCATGAAGTACCTCCTCCCAGCCATGTACTACTTGTGGCTGTGTTATGCGGACTGAAAACCATCCCTTGAAGACTGCCATATGTTATCCTCTACTTCCACGCTACCACAATCCTCCTCCTCTTCCTCCTGTCTGTTCTGCAGCCCCGTAGGAATGGTCTCTGCATAAAGGGGGCCTCGAGAGGAAAGGAAGTCCTCCTCTTCCTCCTGTTGTTCTGCCTCAAGTGCCCTGTCCATGATTCCACTTAGCGTGTACTTCAGCAGAAAGACTAGAGGGATATTGTCACTGATGCATGCATTGTCGTGGCTCACCGTCCTTGTGGCCTCCTCAGATGGTGACAGGACAGTGCATATAGCCTTTTTAGCAGCCACAGGCATGGTGAAAAGAAGCCAAGCTACCCTGAACCTGTCCTTGTGCCATACTCACTCAGGTACTCATTGATGGTCCTCTGCTGCATGTGCAGCCACTGCAGCATTGCCAATGTTGTGTTCCACCTGGTGGAAATGTCACAAATGTGTCGGTGGGTGGGAAGGTTAAATTGCAGCCAGCTGAACACTGGCCTTGTATGACCAGCAGAAATGACCACAGACCTCTCTGGCCTGCCTCAGAAGATCTTGTAGGCCTGGGTACCTGTTTAAGAAACATTACACCACCAAACTCAGGATGTGTGCCAAGCATGAAACATGTGTCAAGTGTCCCTGTTGGAGGGCAGAGAGAAGGTTGGTGCCATGGTCACAAAGAACCATTCCTGGCTCAAGCTGTTTTGGCGTCAACCACCTCTGAGCCTGCCCCTGCAGAGCTGACAGAATCTCTGGCCCGGTGTAGCTCCTGTCCCTTAGACAGAACAGCTGAAGCACCACATGGCATCTTTTAGCTTGACTGCTTGTGTAGCCCCTTGAATGCTTAAGGAGCACTGCTGGTTCAGAGGTCAATTCAACAGAAGAGCAGATGCACCTAACTATACTAAATTGCAACCTGCTTCCAGGCCTGTTATCCAGAATGTCCAGTCCAATTGATTTTTAACGCTTTACTGCATCAACTCAGGCACATACAGCAATACCTTCTCTTCATGGTACATAGTCAGTGCAGAACACTCTGTATTAATACACAGAACCAGGGACGGACTGACCATTTGGAAACTCGGGCACTGCCCGAGGGCCCGTGGTCAGTAGGGGGCCCCATGAGATGCCCCTGGTACCTTTTTCATTGGCTTTTTTGAGTTTGGGTAAGGACACTGGGGCCCCATGATCCTATTGCCCGGGGGCACCATGAGTTGTCAGTCCACCCCTGCACAGAACCATCACAACCAGCCATTTCCCAGTTGTTTCCAGTCAGGTGGTTCCACGCACAATGTTCTTCCATCCTAGGCCCCAAAGACATCCTGAACGAAGTTACAGATCTACTAAGCAAAGGTCAGCAGTGGCAAGCTTCCACCTGCTCCCTAGTGTAGTCAGATCTAATTTATCAGTTTATCAAAGGCAGGGGTGGACTGACAACTCATGGGGCCCCCGGGCAATAGGGGATCATGGGGCCCCTGTGTCCTCGCCCAAACTCAAAAAAGCCTATGAAAAAGGTACCAGGGGCATCTCATGGGGCCCCCTACTGACCCCAGGCCCTCAATAGGGGATCATGGGGCCCCTGTGTACTTGCCAAAACTCAAAAAAGCCTATGAAAAAGGTACCAGGGGCATCTCATTGGGCCCCCTGCTGACCCCGGGCAGTGCCCGAGTTTCCAAATGGTCAGTCCGCCCCTGATCAAAGGCAAAAATTTTTTCATTTTGGATACAGTGAGACATGAATAAAACACCTGACAGATTCTCTTTTACTATCTGTGCCCCATTGGGGAGATTTTGCTTCACTTTCTCTCTTACAGGCACAACCAGAAGTAATAATAATCTTACATTTCTTTGTAGACAGTTGTCACCATAACAGGTGTCTCTATTGTAAGATTTCCCCTCTACTGGTGTTCTGGTGACAACTCAAAATGTTGGATTTTCCCTTCACTTTCACTTTTGGTGACAATGGTCAAGGACATAAACGGCACAAAAAACCCTGACCAGTGTTCTATACCATCATCACTCTATCCAAAACAAAAGTCTTGGCCTTTAAAAAGACTTTAACCACTTGCCTACCAGGCACTTATACCCCCTTATTTACCAGGCCAATTTTCAGCTTTCAGCGCTGCCGCACTTTGATTGACAATTGCGCGGTCATGCAACATTGTACCCATATGAAATTTTGATCATTTTTTTCTCACAAATAGAGCTTTCTTTTGGTGGTATATAATCGCCACTGGGCGCTTTACTGTTTGCGCTATAAATAAAAAAAAAACTGCAAAAAATTTGAAAAAAAAAAAAAGTTTCTTTGTTTCTATTATAAAATTTTTCAAACAGGTATTTTTTCTCCTTCACTGATGTGCGTTGATGAGGCAGCACTGATGGGCACTGATAGGCGGCACTGATGGGCACTGATAGGCAGCACTAAAGGGCACTGATAGGCAGTACTAATGAGGTGGCATGGATAGGCGGCACTGATAGACAGCACTAATGAGGTGTCACGGATAAGCGGCACTAATATGCAGCACTGATAGGCGGCACTGATAGGTGACACTGATGATGGGTACTGATAGACGGCACTGACTGGCATCACTGCTGGGCACTGACTGGCAGCACTGACTGGCACAACCCCTGGGCACTGACTGGTGGCACTGACTGGCAGCACTGCTGGGCTGCACTGGTGGGTGGCACTGGTGGGCAGCACTGGTGGGTGGGCACAGGTGGGTGGCACTGCTGGGCACAGGTAGGTGGCACTGCTGGGCACAGGTGGGTGGCACTGCTGGGCACAGGTAGGTGGCACTGCTGGGCACAGGTGGGTGCACTGCTGGGCACAGGTGGGTGATTTGCTGGGCACAGGTGGGCGGAACTTGCGGGTGGCACTGCTGGGCACCGATCATCAGGGCACTGATCATCAGTGCCCTGATGATCGGTGCCGATCCCCGCTCTGACAACTGCCGGTTCTCGGCAGTACTTTCCTCACAATCTGACAGCGTGAGGAAAGTGCAGCCGAGAGAACCGACACTTGCATTTCCCTCTGATCAGCGTGTCATTGGACACCGCTGATCACGTGGTAAAAGGCCGCTGTGATTGGCCTTTTACCACATCACGTGATCAGCTGTGTCCGTAGGACACAGCGATCACGGAGATCGCCGGGTGCGCGCGCCCCCTGGGGCACGCAGGAGAGCGCGTTCTGGGAGGACGTCATATGACGTCCACTCAGAACTGGCCGGCCGCAGTGCAGCCGTCATTCGGCTATCTGTGGTCGGCAGGTAGTTAAATATGTTGACAAAGTCTCCAGAGTGAGGAAAGTAAGCTGAGGAAGGTGCTATCCCCTTAGTAAACAGATACTATGTTCCCATATTGCTTGGTGTATTGGACCTAACGGTTCTGCTTGGTACCTCATGCTTCAAAGCAAACGGATAAAATGTTTTACCATAAGGCAAAACAGCTTCTCATGTGGATCACTACAATACATGAACATCTTGAAATTGTGAGATTACTCCATGGCTGTCAGAAAGAGTCACAAAATTTTGTTTTCTTCCAGCAGGAAAAGGGTTTGGAGTCCTTTAAGGAGGAGTCCTTCTACCTTCGAGTGGTAGAAAACTCCAAGAAGAACTGCAAGGGGAAGAATTTCCAGATCGGAAAAATGTTGCAATCATTTCATCACAGTGTGACAACCAACAATGAGATATTACTGGAACATTACTTAGAGGGATGGAGAGAACTGATCAAGTGAGTTAAATATCAACCCCCCCTCCTGTGGGGTGATACAGACAGAAGGAACTATGAGTCTGTCCTCCTCCTGCAGGGTGATACAGACAGAAGGGGGCTATGAGTCTGTCCTCCTCCTGCGGGGTGATACAGACAGAAGGGGGCTATGAGTCTGTCCTCCTCCTGCGGGGTGATACAGACAGAAGGGGGCTATGAGTCTGTCCTCCTCCTGCAGGGTGATACAGACAGAAGGGGGCTATGAGTCTGTCCTCCTCCTGTGGGGTGATACAGACAGAAGGGGGCTACGAGTCTGTCCTCCTCCTGCAGGGTGATACAGACAGAAGGGGGCTATGAGTCTGTCCTCCTCCTGCGGGGTGATACAGACCGAAGGGGGCTATGAGTCTGTCCTCCTCCTGCAGGATAATACAGGCAGATGGGAGCTATGAGTCTGTCCTCCTCCTGCAGGGTGATACAGACAGAAGGGGGTTATGAGTCTTTCCTCCTCCTGCAGGGTGATACAGATAGAAGGGAGCTATGAGTCTGTCCTCCTCCTGCAGGGTGATACAGACAGAAGGGAGCTATGAGTCTGTCCTCCTCCTGCGGGGTGATACAGACAGAAGGGAGCTATGAGTCTGTCCTCCTCCTGCAGGGCGATACAGACAGAAGGGGGCTATGAGTCTGTCCTCCTCCTGCAGGGCGATACAGACAGAAGGGGGCTATGGGTCTGTCCTCCTCCTGCGGGGCGATAAAGACAGAAGGGGGCTATGGGTCTGTCCTCCTCCTGCGGGGCGATACAGACAGAAGAGGGGCTATGAGTCTGTCCTCCTCCTGCAGGGCGATACAGGCAGAAGGGGGCTACGAGTCTGTCCTCCTCCTGCAGGGCGATACAGGCAGAAGGGGGCTACGAGTCTGTCCTCCTCCTGCAGGGCGATACAGACAGAAGGGGGCTACGAGTCTGTCCTCCTCCTGCAGGGCGATACAGACAGAAGGGGGCTACGAGTCTGTCCTCCTCCTGCAGGGCGATACAGACAGAAGGGGGCTATGAGTCTGTCCTCCTCCTGCAGGGCGATACAGGCAGAAGGGGCTATGAGTCTGTCCTCCTCCTGCAGGGTGATACAGACAGAAGGGGGCTATGGGTCTGTCCTCCTCCTGCAGGGTGATACAGACAGAAGGGGGCTATGGGTCTGTCCTCCTCCTGCAGGGTGATACAGACAGAAGGGGGCTATGGGTCTGTCCTCCTCCTGCAGGGTGATACAGACAGAAGGGGGCTATGGGTCTGTCCTCCTCCTGCAGGATAATACAGGCAGATGGGAGCTATGGGTCTGTGCATTGACATTTTCCACTTCTATCTTAGGTTAATGGATTCGATGGGTTCTGTATTCGGCTTTATTTCTCATGAAACAATGACCAAAATCAACATCCTGCAGGGATATCTAGATGGCGAGAATGGGAAAAGCTACAAAACAATCAATTCCATGATAAAATATGAATTGGAGAACGAGGTGGTGAACTTTAAATACCTACCTTCCAATCGCGTGCCCTCAGGCTGCCGAACACTTTTGCGCATGCACAGAGCCCTTAAATGGCTGGAAGTCTTTCTTTACAAAGTGGGCACCAGTCCCGGGCAGGACCAGACTTCAGAAATGTGTGCCGATGCCTACCACAAGACCTTGTCGCATTACCACAGTTGGTTCATTCGGCAGATAGCTGAAGTGGCATTTTTGGCTCTGCCTCCTTTGGACAAGATGTACAAATTAGTATGTGTCCAGGACCACAAGGAAGCCAAAGTTGTCCTCTTGACCACAGTGGATTCCATAGTTAAAGTCTACAACATCACGCAAGAGCTCTATACAATCAATAACATGTTGGACCTACCATGAAAACCAAGTCTGAAGGACATCTATTTTGCTTGAGATAATTTATTTACTTACCAAATGTCCTCTGGCATATGTCAAACTTGGGTGAAGCGCAGGAGCAAGGAGGCAAAAATGTTCTCTTCAAAATGGGATCAGAAGGCCTCTTTGATCAACTGTGGTTTCCTGGCCAAAAGAGGCCAACAATGGATTTTAATGTCAATTAAAATTAACCTGTCATCTCCATCAAATACCTCCAATAAACTTCATATATTTTTATTCAAAACAAGAAGAATTTCAACCACACACCAGGAAGTCCTTGCACATAAAAGGTCATTGCTGCAGATAAGGCTGGTCATAATTTGCTCCTCCATAAGTGGTTGTACCATAGAGTCAGTTCCTTGAGGAAGAGCCCAGATCCTAAACCCAGGCTTTACATAGGGGTTTGGTCATTTACTGCACCCAGGATAATGTTGAACATAAAATATTAAAGTTGAAATCACCTGAGCCTAGCAGTTAGAGGCAGCAGTACCTTAGATCTCACACTGTAGATGTACACCTAAGAGGCTGTAAGCACAGGAATGCCTAGGCACCCTCACTTACCAGGATGTGCGCGGCTACTGTATATTTAAAGGCGGTATTTAAATCTAAGGTACATTTTTAAGTCACAGCCTAGGCACAATTAGGATTTTTAGACTTCTCCTATAACAGTTCAATTTTGGTTCCACTTTAAGTAGGAGAAACAAAAATGAAAGCCCAACTTCAGCTAACACTTTTTACTCAATTTAAGCAACAGTTTGTTCTCTTTTGGAATAAAGTTTTTAATTAAATGAAAAGCTGACCATTGGAAGCAGTGTTTTATGGTCTTTCCCTACCCCTGCAACTGTCACTTTTACTGTATAGCTTGATCTGCTTGTAAATGTGAAGGAATATATAAACAAAGCCATGTGAAATAAAAAAAAGAGTGATGCGACCTATGCCACCAACGTAGTTCACAGTGCATGGGGGACCTTGGGTGCCTAAAGTGGAACTTCATTCTCTCAATCAACATTGACTATTTTTAACCAGTATGCTGCTAGCATTAATAAATACATAGGAAGTACAGTATATCATATTTACTTGTTTTAAACTTTTTTTTTTTACATTTCTTCAGTCACTTCCTAGATTCCACGCCTAGGCAAATGATGTCATACATCCCAGGAGTCTTTAGGTGGTTATGAGGGGTTTTCTCTGCTAAGCACACCCTCCTTCTCCGCATGCCTGAGATAAGGGCAGATGAATTCCAGGAAGTAAAAGTTACATGAATCATCTGCCCTTACTAAAGATGGCCACGGCCAGAAATGCTAGGACATATTTTTCAAGGTGATTGCTCAGCAAAATAAAGCATAGAGACATGAATGGATTGGGGGAGTTAGCTGTGAATATTAAAAATAAATTAAGTAGAGTTTTGGTTTGTAGTGCTCAGATGCAGTGTATTTCCACTTTAACCATTTGCCGCCCGCCCTATGGCCGAATGGCGGCCGGCAAATGTCATCAGCGTTCCGGGTGGACGCTGTATTGCGTCCTCCTGCACATGCGCAGATTGCGCTCCTGCAGTTACCACTGTTACAATGGTAACATTGTACTACTTTGGTCATAGTGAAATAGGAAAAAAAAATCTTAAAAAAAAAGAAAACAAAATTTATTAAAAAATAATAAAAAAAATATATATATTTTTTTTTTCATACTGTCACCAGTCAGTGTCCCTGATCACCGCTGTGCCAGTTATATGATGACGTTGTACTGCACTGGTGACAGTATGTAAAAAAAAAATAGTGAAAATAATTTTTTTAATTTTTTCATTTTCCGAAAAATTATGACAAAAAAAATACAACTTCAAAAAACTTGCCGTTCCTCTTATGAAGTACGTCGGACTGTCTACTCTGCAAAAAGGGGTCATTTGGGGGATATCTGTACTGTCCTGACATTTGGGGGATATCTGTACTGTTCTGACATTTGGGGGATATCTGTACCGTTCTGACATTTGGGGGATATCCGTACCGTTCTGACATTTGGGGGATATCTGTACTGTCCTGACATTTGGGGGATATCTGTACCGTTCTGACATTTGGGGGATATCTGTACCGTTCTGACATTTGGGGGATATCTGTACTGTCCTGACATTTGGGGGATATTTGTACTGTTCTGACATTTGGGGGATATCTGTACTGTCCTGACATTTGGGGGATATCTGTCCTGTCCTGACATTTGGGGGATATCTGTACTGTTCTGACATTTGGGGGATATCTGTACTGTTCTGACATTTGGGGGATATCTGTACCATCCTGACATTTGGGGGATATCTGTACTGTTCTGACATTTGGGTGATATCTGTACCGTGCTGACATTTGGGGGATATCTGTACTGTCCTGACATTTGGGGGATATCTGTACCATCCTGACATTTGGGGGATATCTGTACCGTTCTGACATTTGGGGGATATCTGTACTGTCCTGACATTTGGGGGATATTTGTACTGTTCTGACATTTGGGGGATATCTGTACTGTCCTGACATTTGGGGGATATCTGTCCTGTCCTGACATTTGGGGGATATCTGTACTGTTCTGACATTTGGGGGATATCTGTACTGTTCTGACATTTGGGGGATATCTGTACCATCCTGACATTTGGGGGATATCTGTACTGTTCTGACATTTGGGTGATATCTGTACCGTGCTGACATTTGGGGGATATCTGTACTGTTCTGACATTTGGGGGATATCTGTACTGTTCTGACATTTGGGGGATATCTGTACTGTTCTGACATTTGGGGGATATCTGTACTGTCCTGACATTTGGGGGATATCTGTACTGTCCTGACATTTGGGGGATATCTGTACTGTTCTGACATTTGGGGGATATCTGTACTGTTCTGACATTCTTGGACCTCAAGAAATTAGATTGGCCGTCAGTACTTCAGGATTGATCAATATTCAGATCTATACCATAGTTTGTGAACTCTATAACTTTCCTACAAACTAAAAAATACATCCTAATTTGGGTTATTTTCACCAAAGACATGTAGCAGAATACATCTCGGCCTAAATTTATGAAGAACAATTATTTATTTGCAAACTTTTATAACAGAAACAAAGAAAAACGTGTGTTTTTTTTCCAAAATTTTGGACTTTTTTTGTTAATGTAGCAAAAAATAAAAACCCCGGCGGTGATTAAATACCACCAAAAGAAAGCTCTAGTTGTGTGAAGAAAATGATAACATTTTAGTTTGGGTACAATGTTGTATGACCGCGCAATTGTCATTCAAAGTGTGAGAGCGCTGAAACCTGAAAACCGGCCTGGGCAGGAAGGTGTAAAATTGCCCGGTATGGAAATGGTTAAGGACCTTGTTTCAGCACTGAAAATTACAAACCACATAGAGCTACTGTAGTGCTCCCGACATGCACTTGAATTTTGTGGTATAAAGTTATTTTGTGCGTAGAGGAAACATCCAGGTTTGCTATAAAATGTATGTGATGTAATGGCTGCAACTAAGACATTTTGTACTTTAGACAGTATGTATAATAATCCACAAATTTAGAACAGTGACAAAAAAAAGTCAGTTTTCTCATTCTTGCAACAATGGCAAAAAGTACTGAATTTAAAATGAGTGTAGCACTTTTGATAATCATCTTCAATAAATGCAATCTCTAGCTGGCTAACAGCTACATTGTAAAAATGGCCGGATCTAGGGGGGTGCTGGGGTGGGCTATGCCCCCCAAAATTTCAGCTGCGCCTCCCCAGGCAGACTTTATCCAAGAGAAGGTGTCTGCAGCGGCTCACGGCCCAGACAGCACACTCCCCCCTCCCCTTACCTGCATGGACATCTAGGGGGGTGCTGGGGTGGGCTATGACCCATCAAATTTCAGCTGCGCTCCCCCCAGGCAGACTTTATCCAAGAGAAGGTGTCTGCAACGGCTCACGGCCCAGACAGCACACTCCCCCCTCCCCTTACCTGCATGGACATCTAGGGGGGTGATGGGGTGGGCTATGACCCCTCAAATTTCAGCTGCGCCCCCCCCAGGCAGACTTTATCCAAGAGAAGGTGTCTGCAGTGGCTCACAGCCCAGACAGCACACTCCCCTCTCCCCTTACTTGCATGGACATCCAGGGGGGTGCTGGGGAGGACTATGCCCCCCCCCCCACATTTCAGCTGTGCCCCCCCCAATGCAGACTTTATCCAATAGAAGGTGTCTGCAGCGGCTCACAGCCCAGACAGCACACTCCCCTCTCCCCTTACCTGCATGGACAGGAGAGGAGAGAGGGGATCAATGCATACTGCCTCCTCCCGCCCCTCTCCTCCTGTCTGCCCCGCCCACACTCCAACTCCTAACCAGTGCTGAGCGTGAGAAGATGTGTGGGTGGGAAATTTGAAGCACTGCAGCCGACAACTACCTTGTGGCTGCAAGATAGATTCCTCTGCCGGAGCCTGCAGAGACCAACCTGGATGAGTTGTTTTTGTCGAGTTTTTGGTGGCTTTTTCTCAGCAGAAGAAAACGCTGAACGCTCCTAAACGCTACTGAAACACTGCTAACAGCTTTTTTTTTTCTTCATGTACCATAAAAACACTCACAAAATGCTAATGCTCCTAAATGCTTCTAAATGCTACTAAAAGGCTACTACAAGCCAGCACAAAAATGCTATTATCAGTGTTTTTCATCCAGCGGTTTTTTATAGTGTTTTTTCACTTAAACAAATGCTAGTGTGCATGGAGCCTAAATTACCAATTTCCCTACCATCCATGTAATAGGGATGAAGAGATATGGACATGTTTGGAGTCCATATCAGGAATGCAGCCTAGGGTGACAGCCATGGCTCCCTCCATAGATACAGTAGAATGACGTAGTCACCCAGGGGCTGGAAGTATATTATTTTTATGATTAACAAATGAAACTAAAGCAAAAAAAAACAAAACAAATACACCCACCATACCAAGCACTAGTAATCTTTACTACATTACATTTTTGGTTTGAGGTTTAGATACACTTTAAACCTAGGACAGGGCTCCTTGGTAATAGAGGTTTAAGTGGTAGCTCCATTTTTATGTTCCAAGGCAGGACAACCTGGAAAGGCTCCCATGTATTCTTTCCACTTGTGGGTGACTGATGCAGTTTGCTAGGACATAATAGGACATCACTTGCAACCAGAATCTTCAGGGTTTCCTCCCAGGAGGGGAAATTTGTGCAGCATATCAGTCCCTAGGCCCAAAGATCTGGGAGAAAGACTGTTCTCCACCTTACCAGACAGAAGCCCAGGAGGGAAGACCACATGCTAGGAAATGTCTGGTTAGTTCACCTTTACTATAAATCTGCCTATGTATTTCAGCATCCTGAGTACTTTAAAAGACACTGATCAGGTTTTGGGGAAAAAAATTTAATTTGTCCAATGTCATAACTGTAGGCTGTGTGTGGCCTCTCTCAAAGCATGTCTGAAAAGCTCCTAGGTAGGTGACCACCCTGTCCTGCATAGATGGAAGGATGCATTGGACATAGAGCACGCGTCCCCATTTTGACAGGGATGAGCGTTCTGGCTTGTTTAAAGCCTGCACATGGTTAATGCACACAATCAGGGGCGTATTTACCACAAGGCAAACAAGGCATTTGCCTACGGTGGCATTTTTCAGGGGGGCAGCGCAGCTCCCTGGAAGAGTAGATTGAAGAAGGGACACACGAGGCATGGAGACCAGGTGGGAACCGAGAAAGACTGCGGAATGTTGATGGTGTATGTAGAGCCTGACTCTCATTCCTGGGGATGTGCAGAGCTGTGAAAGTAAGTGTCTTTTTCTCAGTTGCCTGGGAGGGGGCGGCTGGTGTATAGGGGGGCGATGGTAGTGGAAGGCTCTCTCGGGTGGGGGTACAGGGGAGTTGTTGGTCAATGTCAGTATCTCTCTCTTGCTGCAGGGGAGGGGGGTGGTTTTGGTTGGTGTCAAGCTCTCTCTGGGGGGGGAGGGGGTGGCGGACAATTTTTGTGTTGCCTAGGGCAGCAGAAAACCTAAATACACCACTGCACACAATCACACAATGCTGCACTGCTGGCACAGAGGAGAGAGACTACTCTGGGTATGGAGAGGTTTTGAGCAAGCCAGAGTGCTTGTTTCTGCAAAGCTGGAGGGGATGGGGTCATCTACCCAGGACAGGTAATTTAGACACGATGGGAACATCTATTCATGATGGGTTTGTCTACCCAGAATGGGTCATTTAGGCATGATGGGGGTCATCTACCCAGGATTGGTCATTTAGGCAGGATAGGGACATCTTCTCAGGATGGGATCATCTACCCAGGATCGGTCATTTAGGCAGGATAGGGACATCTATTCAGGATAGGGTCATCTACCCAGGATGGGTCATTTTGGCATGGGAGGGACATCTACTCAGGATGAGATCATCTACTCAAGATGGATCATTTAGGTAGGATATGGACATCTACTCAGGATGGGGTCATCTATCTAGGATGGGTCATTTAGGCAAGATGGGGACATCTACTCAGGATGGGTGTCATCTGACCAGGATGGGTCATTTAGGCAGGGTAGGGACATTTACTCAGGATGAGATCACCTACTCAGGATGGGTCATTTAGGCAGTATGGGGACATCTACTCAGGATGGGGGTCATCTACCCAGGATGGTAGATGGTAGACCTATCTAGGATGGGTCATTTAGGCAAGATGGGGACATCTACTCAGGATGGGTGTCATCTGACCAGGATGGGTCATTTAGGCAGGGTAGGGACATTTACTCAGGATGAGATCACCTACCCAGGATGGGTCATTTAGGCAGTATGGGGACATCTACTCAGGATGGGGGTCATCTACCCAGGATGGGTCATTTAGGCAGTATGGGGACATCTACTCAGGATGGGGGTCATCTACCCAGGATGGGTCATTTAGGCAGTATGGGGACATCTACTCAGGATGAGGGTCATCTACCCAGAATGGGTCATTTAGGCAGGATAGGGGCATCTACTCAGTATGGGGTCATCTACCCAGGATGGGTCATTTAGAAAAGATAGGGACATTTACTCATTATGGGGTCATCTACCCAGGATGGGTCATTTAGAAAAGATAGGAACATTTACTCATTATGGGGTCATCTACCCAGGATGGGTCATTTAGAAAAAGATAGGGACATTTACTCATTATGGGGTCATCTACCCAGGATGGGTCATTTAGGCAGGGTAGGGTCGTCTAGGCATGATGAGGTCATCTAGGCATGATGGGGTTACCTCCCCAGTAGTTTTTTGGGCAGGCTTGGGAGGAGACATGCACAGATATCAGGTATGACAGTGAAAAGAAGCTTTGTTTTTAAAATCTGAGCAATGTGCTTTTTAATGTACTGGGAATGCTGGAATTCATTTGTCAATTTTATTGTAAAGGTGAACTTGTGGGCAAGTGCAGTTTGTGTTCTCCACTGCAGGTGGTGCTCGACCAGAGTGGTGCCACAGGTGGAGAGGAAGTCAAGGGAGACAGGGATTCTCTATGGTTTCCTGGATTTTTTAAAGCAGTGTTCCAGTTGGCTACGCTTCATCTAGGTGACCCCTGGCAGCCATGTTGGGCCAGCAGAGCCTTTACAGGTCCCTGCCCCCAGGTTTTGTCACACTTTGGAGAGGTGGTTAGTGCAGAGAGAGAGACCACGCCTGTAAGGAAAAGTGATGAGCAGCAGGGAAAGATTCCAGATGAGAAGGGACAGGATAGGGCTCATCCATCCTTCAAGGAAACCTCGACATTGGAACAAGACTGGCCAGGCCACACTCAGCCCTCTGAAACAGACATTGTCGGCACACCGTCTCCCTGCCTCTCTGCATTTGAACTGAACTGTGAGTGTTTCCCTTGCGGTGCTCTCCACTTGGGGTGTTTGTAATTTAGTATTCTCTTCAATACAAGTTTCACATTTTATTCCAACCAGACTCCATGTCTTTACTGCTGCTGCACCACAAACTAACTACCGTATTTTTCGCTCCATAAGACGCACTTTTTTCCCCCCAAAAAAGGGGGGAAAATGTCAGTGCGTCTTATGGAGCGCATATGAAGCGGCCGGTCCGGTATTTCCACCGCCGCCGTGTCAAAATACCGGGCCGGCCGCTCAGCTCTGCAGTGGGACCTTACCTGTTCCTCTATCCAGCGGCGCGCTGTCTTCCCGGCTTCTGTAGTGTGCATGACAGCCGGGTGCCAAGTGTGCATGCGCAAGAAGCGGTGCTCTTTGTGAATGGTAAGGCAGTACCTGGGACACATGACAGATCCCAGAAGCCGCCGGACCAATCACAAAGCGCAGCGCTTCTCGCTCATGCGCACTGGGCATCCGGCTGTCCGGTGAGCGCCCACACTACAGAAGCCGGGAAGACAGCGCGCCGCTGGATAGAGGAACAGGTAAGATCAAAGAACAACTCCGCGGAAGTAAGAGTGGGTACCTGTCAAATTCAGGTACCGCTCCCCCTCCCTCCCCAAAGGTCAGCAGTCATCCCCTGTACTGTCCGCAGTCTCTGGTCATCCCCTGTACTGTCCGCAGTCTCTGGTCATCCCCTGTACTGTCCGCAGTCTCTGGTCATCTCTTGTACTATGTCCGTAGTCTCTGGTCATCTCCTGTACTGTGTCCGCAGTCTCTGGTCATCTCCTGTACTGTGTCCGCAGTCTCTGGTCATCTCCTGTACTGTGTCTGCAGTCTCTGGTCATCTCCTGTACTGTGTCCGCAGTCTCTGGTCATCTGCTGTACTGTTCGCAGTCTCTGGTCATCTCCTGTACTATGTCCGCAGTCTCTGTTCATCTCCTCTACTATGTCCGCAGTCTCTGGTCATCTCCTGTACTGTGTCCGCAGTCTCTGGTCATCTCCTGTACTGTGTCCGCAGTCTCTGGTCATCTCCTGTACTATATCTGCAGTCTCTGGCCATCTCCTGTACTATGTCCGCAGTCTCTGGTCATCTCCTGTACTGTGTCCGCAGTCTCTGGTCATCTCCTGTACTGTGTCCGCAGTCTCTGGTCATCTCCTGTACTGTGTTTCGCAGTCTCTGGTCATCCCCTGTACTGTGTCCGCAGTCTCTGGTCATCTCTTGTACTATATCTGCAGTCTCTGACATCTCCTGTACTGTGTCCGCAGTCTCTGGTCATCTCCTGTACTATGTCCGCAGTCTCTGGTCATCTCCTGTACTGTGTCCGCAGTCTCTGGTCATCTCCTGTACTGTGTCCGCAGTCTCTGGTCATCTCCTGTACTGTTTTCGCAGTCTCTGGTCATCCCTGTACTGTGTCCGCAGTCTCTGGTCATCTCCTGTACTATGTCCGCAGTCTCTGGTCATCTCCTGTACTGTGTCCGCAGTCTCTGGTCATCTCCTGTACTATGTCCGCATTCTCTGGTCATCTCCTGTACTATGTCCGCAGTCTCTGGTCATCTCCTGTACTATGTCCGCAGTCTCTGCTCATCTCCTGTACTGTGTCCGCAGTCTCTGGTCATCTCCTGTACTGTGTCCGCAGTCTCTGGTCATCCCCTGTACTGTTTTCGCAGTCTCTGGTCATCCCTGTACTGTGTCCGCAGTCTCTGGTCATCTCCTGTACTGTCCGCAGTCTCTGGTCATCTCCTGTACTGTGTCCGCAGTCTCTTGTCATCTCCTGTACTATGTCCGCATTCTCTGGTCATCTCCTGTACTATGTCCGCAGTCTCTGGTCATCTCCTGTACTATGTCCGCAGTCTCTGCTCATCTCCTGTACTGTGTCCGCAGTCTCTGGTCATCTCCTGTACTGTGTCCGCAGTCTCTGGTCATCCCCTGTACTGTGTCTGCAGTCTCTGGTCATCTCCTGTAATATGTCCGCAGTCTCTGGTCATCTCCTGTACTATGTCCGCAGTCTCTGGTCATCTCCTGTACTATGTCTGCAGTCCATTAGTTCAGAATTTTTTTTTCCTGTTTTCTGCCTCTAAAACCTAGGTGCGCCTTATGGAGCGAAAAATACGGTAACTAACCCTTTATTATCTTTTCAGCCAGTTTACCAGAACCTCCTAAGTCTTCTAGCTGGCTGAGCATCAAAGATCCATAACACGATATGTCACCTCTCTAGCACACTTTGCTGGGGGGAAAGCTCAAGCAGCAAGTGACTTTGACAGCACGCTTCATGTTTAGAAACCACTAACAGGCACATATAGGCAGGCAGTACTACAGCCTTTCACTCCCTTCAAAAGCACATTAAGGCACAAAGGGAATTTAGAAAACTACTACAACACTACAATAGCAATCAATAGCAATGCAATTAGCTTTTTGCCTCCCAAAAAAAGTCTGAGTTTGAAGCAAAAAAGCAGCTTCCCCACTGGGAATTGCAGAGCTAATAAAAATCTACACAGCTAATGCAATGTTAAAGGAGGGTACGAGACGTTCTCTATAATAATTATACAGTTATATAGCTCTGACATATACCCCAGTGCTGTACAGAGGACACTGAGCCAGTCACATCAGTCTCTGCACCAGAGAGGTTGCTTGTGCTGTTGCTCTCTCTCTCCAGACATTAGGGGACCAGGCCTGCTTGCCTGGCTCCAGCGAGGATGAATGATTCTGGGAATGGCCCAGGCCTTGTTCCCCCTGTGGAACCCAGCTTGTGCTGTTGCTCTCTCTCTCCAGACACTAGGGGGCCAGGCCTATGTGCCTGGCTACAGCGAGGATGAATGATGATTCTGGGAATGGCCTAGGCCATGTTCCCCCTGTGGTGCCCAGCTTGTGCTGTTGCTCTCTCTCCAGACATTAGGGGACCAGGCCTGCCTGCCTGGCTACAGCGAGGATGAATGATTCTGGGAATGACCTAGGCCAGTGGTGGGCAACCTTTTTTTTCAACTGAGCCAAATCTCGCCAAAACCACGATTGAAATTTATTTTGAGAGCTACATTTTTAAAACTGAAAATACATCCCCCATATAGTAATTCATCCCCCATAGTAATTCATCCCCCATATAGTAATTCATCCCCCATAGTAATTCATCCCCCATAGTAATTCATCCCCCATAGTAATTCATCCCCCATATAGTAATTCATCCCCCCTATAGTAATTCATCCCCCATAGTAATTCATCCCCCATATAGTAATTCATCCCCCATAGTAATTCATCCCCCATATAGTAATTCATCCCATATAGTAATTCATCCCCCATATAGTAATTCATCCCCCATAGTAATTCATTCCCCATATAGTAATTCATCCCCCATAGTAATTCATCCCCCATAGTAATTCATTCCCCATAGTAATTCATCCCCCATATAGTAATTCATCCCCCATAGTAATTCATCCCCCGTATAGTAATTCATCCCCCGTATAGTAATTCATCCCCCCTATAGTAATTCATCCCCCATATAGTAATTCATCCCCCCTATAGTAATTCATCCCCCCTATAGTAATTCATTCCCCATATTGTGTCAATTCACTTACCTTTGCTCCGCGTGTTCCTCTCGCCGTGTTCCCGCGTCGTTCCGGTCTTCAGGGCGGGACTGTGAGAGGAGAGGAGTTCGTCACGCCTACATCCTGGCTGCCCCGCCTACATCCTGACAGCCAATGTTTGCCACGCTCCGCGGCCGGATTAAAAGGTCCGCCGGGCCGTAGTTTGCCCTTTGCTGGGCTAGCTGCAGCAGTCCTGACTTTTGGGGCGGCCGCCCGAGAGGAGGGAGGGGAGCGGGCGCCCAGCACACAGAAGAGCCGCATTGAAGTGTGTAAAGAGCCGCATGTGGCTCGCGAGCCGCGGCTTGCCGACCACTGGCCTAGGCCATGTTCCCCCTGTGGGACCCAGCTTGCGCTCTCAAGCTTCATCTACACCTGAAGACCTTGGCTGTGGCCCTAAAAAAGGGGGAATCCCTCCCTGCCTTCACAGAGGGGGTTGCTGACCGCTTGGTGAGAATTGCAAAGGAGGAGGAAAAGCTGATGAGCCTGAAAACAGATTATAAGAAAACAAAAGTTCTCCATGATAAAGCATTGAGCAGCAAGAGTCTGAAGCCAGAGCTGAAAGTTTTGGAGGACGCCATCAAGAAGCAGCAGAGTTTGGTGAAAGCACTGAAGGAAAAGAGTGGAGCATTCAAGGAGAAATTCCAGAATGAAGAAAGGTTCTGGAAAAAGGGGCGGACTGACCATTTGGAAACTTGGGCACTGCCCGAGGGCCCGGGGTCAGTAGGGGGCCCCATGAGATGCCCCTGGAACCTTTTTCATAGGCTTTTTTGAGTTTGGGCAAGGATACAGGGGCCCCATGATCCCCTATTGCCCGGGGGCCCCATGAGTTGTCAGTCCACCCCTGGAGACACCAGTAAAGTTTCAGCATTGGCGGTGGTAGCACGGGTGGAGAACGAGGAGGGGGTCCTGGATGCTGCCCCTGGTATCCCATCCACCTCAGGTTCTGCTTCACTGGAGGAAATGGCAGCCTCTGCCTCACTCCGTCCCCAGCAAGCTGGAGGAACAGCACAGGAGGTAGAGGAAAATGGCGGAGGGCTGCTAAAGTTTATTGCAAAAATGGAGTCTCCATTAAGTGGAAGAACCTTTCCATTTTTCAGAGAATTATGCTTATGAGGATGATGGTGAGGACTCTGTACCTGGTCCTGTAAAGGAAAGAATGACTGAGAAGCCATGCTTTATTATAAGTGACAGTTGGGACTCCAGTATGGACAGCCATGTGCACAGCAGAGTTTTGGAGGTAAATCCTCCTGTGTCCGCACAGAGCTCTACAGGGAAGATGGCTGCTGTGCCTGCAGGACTGCACTCTGCTGAGACTGGGAATTCAGTGACGGTGGACTCTGCTACTAAGAAACGTGTGACTGTGGACTCTGCTGCGGGGAAGGTAAAGGTGGGATCTGACATTTTAGCTGAACAATCCCTGCTGGTGGCTGCAAGTGCAGCAGAAAATGGTGGGACTGCACTGTGAAAGGTGTTGCTGAAACCCAGGGGAGAGTGACCAGGAGTGGAAGGCTTTTGCCTAAGAGCAGTACATTGGGGGAGGGGGAGACAGAAGCATCTGTTGTGAGTGGGTCTGCTGGGAGCAGTAGTGCTACAAGTGAAAGAAAGTATGTCAATGATAAAACTGCTTGTAATGCTGGAAAGGGGAATGCATGTGTGCTGGTGGATGGAGTGATTGCTGCTGCCTCTGATGGCAATTTGCAGAGTGGGGTTCTGAGGCTCCTGCAACCAATGGGCAGGGTGCAGCTTTAAGGTCTGGTACATCTCATGCTACAAGTAAACCAATGCTGGGGCTCCGGGTGGGAGGAAGGGGTCATGTCAGGCTATCAGCTCAGGAGGGTGGTCTGCTGCAGGTCTGCCATCTGCACCCCTGTCTTTCAGGTGGCGTAATGTGGTGCAGCTCAGGTGGGAGGGTGGTGGTGCTCCCCCTATCAGGAGGTTGGTTGTGGACAAGATTTTGGCGATGGGTTTTAAGGCTGATGACATCTTTGCTTTGATCAGTCCGGTGGGCTCCTATGAGTATGACCTGTCCTTTGTGCTCCCCGAGTCTCTTGATATTTTCTGGGAGAAGTATGAACATGTGTATAGGGGTCTGCCAAAGTGGAAGGGGCTCATCCCAAAACTTGTCTCATGCCAACCTCTTGTTAAGACTGTCACCATCCTAGTAAGGAATTCATTGATCCTTTCTGCTGACTTGGCTGTCTGGCTGAGAAGATTTGGAAAACTACTGGCCCCTCTGAAGAAAATTGTGGATGAGAACGACATATGGACTGGTGGGTGGTCGGTGCAGATGAGGCTGTATGTGTGTGGGAATGTGGTCCAGCATCTGCCCTCCTCAGCCTTCATTGGGAAGGATAGGATTGTCGTGTTCTACCCTGGACAGTCCAGGCTCTGCAATAAGTGCGGTTCTTGGGGTCTTTTCACCTCCTCATGTCCAGAGATGAAGTGCTCTCTGTGCCAGGACCTGGGGCATCTGGCTAAAGATTGCAATATCATCAGGTGCAATCTTTGTGATAAGGTTGGCCATGCATACAGCCAGTGCCCTGAGGCCAAGCATAACCAGTCAGCTTTGGTGGTAATGTTTTTTTTCACCTGGACATGGAGGAGGCAGAGGAAGGGGGGCTGTGCCAGGGGTCCCCAATGTCTCTGTCCCTCATGTCTCAGTGGTATCAGTGTCTGATGGTCCATCCAGTGTTGTGTCATCTCCTTGTGTTGTGCCCCCTGAGTCAGTGTCAGTGGATGTTGTGTCTGATCCTCCTGAGTCAGTTTCCCCAGAGGTAGTGGGGGCTGTGGAGGGAGCTGAACCAGTATGTATGGTTGCACCAACCCCTGCTCCTCCCCGGTGTCTGAGGATCAGAGGGCGTGAGGCACCGGGGGCTGCAGTGGATGATAGAGGGGATGCTGGAGTGAAGGTTGGAGGGGACCGCTGTGGTGAGTGGGGTGGATGATGTTGTGGGTGATGGTGGAATGGAAGGGGAGTGGGCTTTGCAGTCTGGGTTGCCAAATGATGATATGGAATGGTTGGAGGCAAAAAGAAAATATGGGAAGAAGGATGTGCCTGAACCTGGGAGGGTGGAGGTGTCTAACACATTTGATATATTATCTGAGGTAGAGGGTGAGGGATCTTCAGGTGATGAGTGTTTTTTGTGGAGGAGGAATCACAGAGGACGCTGAAGCGTGCAGGGTCTCCAAGTAGGGAGGGGAATAAACAGGCTAAGAAACATGTACCTCAATAATCCTGCTGGCATTTCCCACTCCTGAAGGTAGTGACCATTAATTAAATCTGTAAGCGCTCGTAACATGGCCTTATTTTTTGCTTAGCAGGTTTGATGCTGATATTTCCTTTTTGCAAGAGACAAGTTTGTGTAGTTTGGTGTATATTTATATTGGGAAAAAGGAGTGGAGCCGTGACCCCTCCTTCTGGTCACTTGTGGCCGAACCTTACACTGGAATTGCGGTACTTTTTTCCGGCATGGTAACCTGTTAGTGGATTGAGGTAGAAATGGGGAGATGTCTTAGACGTTTCCATGGGGGGGCAGGACCTGCACCTGATTAACATCTATAGGCCCCAGACAAAATGGGAAAGGAAATGCCTCTTCATGAAGATCAAGCCTTTTCTTTTTACAGCCCAGCAAGTTGTCTTCGGTGGTGACTTTAACACCGTCACTAGGACTAAGGACAGGAGAGGAGGACCGGAGTCAGGCTGGACTGTGATGGCTTTTTTTTAAACATAATAGCTAGAGAGGCAGGTCTGGTTGATGTGCACATTCATTGCTGCCCAGACGACACGGGATTCACTTTTCAGCGAGGTTCTAGTCAGAGTAGAATAAATAGTTTTTTTTTAAAGGGGAACTCCGCCTTCTCGGTACCAGTGTGTCAGGCGGTGGAGTTTTCACATCACTGTATTCTGTCTGTGACTCTGAATAGCCCTGATACACCACTTAGGGGGTGGGGTACCTGGAAGCTGAATTCGGCACTCCTTGATGACGAGATTGTGAGTCATTCCTTTGAGGATTCTTTTCAGGCACAGGTATCAATCATGGACGTGTGCAGCAGTAAGTCCGAGTGGTGGGAGCTTACAAAACGAAGGATCGTTGGGTTTTTCAAGGCCATAGGAAGAAATAAACAGCTTGATGTAGTATGTCACCTACCAGCGTCTGCGGAGAAAGCTTGATAGGCTTGTCTCGAATAATGGAGATCCAGGGGCGATCTCTGAGGTTAAACTCTTGCTCAGGCAGTGTCAATATGACAGGCATGCCTCTTTGGTTCTGGGAAAGGGATTATGAGAAATATCACTAGCCCAACCCTTACCAGAATTGCAAACAAGGTAGAGCAGTTAAGTCAGTTGTAGGCTTGGTTGACAGTACGGGTTCCCTGACAAAGTCCAAGTCGGGGATCCTGGAAACCTCCAGGTCATATTATGCTGACTGACTCCTGGGTAGGAGGGACCTCAATCGGGCGAGTAAGTTGGGTTTTCTGGACTCTACTCCAGGACTGGGAAATGGCAGTTATCCTGTGAGTTTGACAGAGGACATCACGGCAGATGAGGTGGTTAAAGCTACTGATAAGCTTGCCATTAAGAAGTCGCCTGGGCCAGATGGATTGACAGCCGAGTTTTATAAGCACTTTAAGGTTATTCTGGCCCCATATTTGGTGGAGGTTTTTAATGGCTATCTGAGTGTCAGGGCAGGAGCTGAGGAATGGACAGGCAGGCCTAATAACAATGTAACGCACTGGCTGACGACAACCACCACCCACAGACCGAAGTCCCTCAGGGCGCAGAGTCTAAGTCCCAGGCTGCCCTTCACCAGGGCCCCTGATGGTGGGGATGGACTTGACGCAGCCAGGAACCAGGTCGCGGCCCCCGAGACACCTCAGTTGCGGTAATGGCCGCCGCCAATGGCATGCAGCTGGTGGAAAAATAGTAGAGTAGTCAGGCAGGCCGGGTCAACAAAAACGGGACAAAACGGTACAGGACAGCAGACGAGAATCACAGGTCACGAGCCGGGTTCAGCAACGGAGGGTCAGATCAAAGGAGAACACAAAGAATAGTCGAGTCACAAGCCGAGTCAGATTCCAGGAGAGTCACGAGAGTCAGAACAGAGTTCTAGCAACACAAAGACACAAGACACAAGTGCAAAGGGCATGTGCAGACCACAGGCTTATATGTAATCAGCCACACCCCTCTGGGGGATGGACCTCAGAGACCTGAAGGCATAAAAGATTCCCACCATGCACAGCAGAAATCCAAGATGGATGCCAGCACATGGAGCAACACAACCTCTGGGAAAAGGTAGGACCTTGACACTGAGAGAGGGTTCACTCTCTCCCTCCATGCGGCAATCTGCAGCGATACTTCTGTCGAAGGGTAAAGATTCTTCAGGAATTGGCAGCCTTCTCAATGTTGATAGGAAGATATTGGCAAAGATAATCTTCGTCTGTTGCAGGCAATTTACTTTCTCACCATCAGCACTGTTCAGTTCAGGGTAGAAGCACTTTTCCAGTGGTGTTAGCTGTCCAGGAGGCCCTGGAGCAGTGCAGGGCTGCAGGCTTGGGAAAGTTCCTGCTGGCATTGGATCAGGCCAAGGTTTTTGATCAGGTTAATCATGAGTACCTATGGCTGCTTCTTGGCAAGTATGGCCTGGATGGGGGCTTTATCGATTGGCTAAAGACTTTGTACAGAGGGGCTGAAAGCTTCATGCTTGTAAATGGTAGGATTGGATGGCTCTTTGAGGTTGGCTCAGGTGTGTGCATCAAGGCTGTCCTTTGAGCCCTCTGCTATACGCGTCCGCAATCGATCCCTTCATTCGGAGGTTAGAGAGCGGACCATTGTGTAGATTTCTTTTGGGCATTCCTGGGGAGCATCCTCTGAGGGTCATGGCCAATGCTGATGACGTGTCTGTTTTCATCTTTGGGATGCAGGAGGCGGAAGAAGAAGTGGTCTCAATGATGGAACAGTATGCTGAGGCATCTGGCTCAAAGATCAGTCAGGATAAGAGTGAGGTTTTCTGGATGGGGGAGGAAGGTGAAGGCTTTATAAAGGCAGGAACATAAAGTTTTAGGCATCAGATTCGGTCCCGGTGGTTATGGCCTTGCAAATTTGGTAAGCAGGCTACAAGATGCCGATGCCAAGGTTGCCAGCTGGAAGGATTGGAAGCTCTCTTACAGGGAAAGGATTGACCTGATAAAAACTTACCTGATCCCAGTATTTCTGTATGTCAGCTTTGTCTGTGTTTTAGTGTCTCTCTATGTGAAGATCTACAGTTGTTTCTTCCAGCTATTATGGGGGAACAGACTAAACCTAATTAAGAGGTCTGTAACCTACCTTCCAAGGTGGATGGGTGGCCTAGGCATGGTCAACCCGGTTGTTTTCTTTTCTCTGATGTTTTTGAAACATAATTTTGGTGGCATGCTGGCAGAGGAACCGCCTGGGTGGGTTGGTATTTTTTTGATTCTGGTTTAGGTCTTTTCTGTGGTATGGGATCTGAATGAGAATGGTGGACCAGTGAAAAGCCTAAGGGTCCAACATGGTAAGTTCACAGCTTATGTTGCCCCATTGACTGAAATGCTTCGGCAATGGTGAGTGACAGCGGAGGAAATGAAGTCCCTTCCTAGGTAGGCCCTGGAGATAAGGGTTGTTGAATCTACCTTTAGTGAGCCTTTAAGGTTTCGGGATTTGGCCTGCCTCTCGTTCCATGGCAGACTCTATGTGAAGGGCAACCTGAAGCATCGCTCTGCGGAGAACCATGGTTGTCCAAGAGTGGAGTGCGGTGGGGTGGAGGAGACGATTGACCATTTCTTTATTCAGTGCCTCTTCAATATAGAAGTCTACAAGCGAGTGGGTGGGGCTCTGGGGATCCCTTTCCTTTCCCGCTTGAGTTATGCGGAATGGTTTTACGGTGTCTTTCAAACTCTCCGGGACTTTTTCTAGTTAGCATAGCATTCCGTTACTACACGTGGAATGCACGGTGTCAGGTTTTCGTTCACAAAAAAGTCCTTCCTGTGGAGGTGGTGGTAAACAACATTCTGGTGAGGTTGGGAAGATTCGGGGTCTTGAGAAGGACAGGTGGCGGCCGGGAGCCTGGACAAAGGCGTGGAGGAATGTCAGGTCCCCGTAGCTGCTGTCTGTCAGTCTCTGGGGGCGTGGCTTCTCTTTCTGTCCTTTCTCGTCCCCTAGATTTTTGTAAAATCAGATTTTTTTTAAAAAGCCTGCATGCATGGGACCAATGTTTCATCGCTTCTTAGCAGCATGAGGGGGTGTTTAGGTGAAGGTCGGGTTTGTTGAGATACAATATAAATATAATAATAATAATATTAAACTATTAAAATATGATTAGTTCTGTTTATGTTTTTCCTGGCAAGAAAGCCGTTTATTGCTCTCTATGCTGAAGTAAGCTATTTTTGTTTATATATATATATATATATATATATATATATATATATATATATAAAATGTATTTATTTGTTTTTTTTATTATGCATATACAGTTGCAAGAAAAAGTATGTGAACCCCTTGGGATTACGTGGAGTTTTGCATGAATTGGGCATAAAATGTGCTCTGAACGTCATCTAAGTCACAACAATAGAAGAACACAGTCTGCTGAAACATAATACTAACACAAACATTAGATGTTGCCATGGTTTAATTGCACATAACATGTAAACATTCACAGTGCAGGGAGGAAAAAGTATGTGAGGCCCTAGCTTAATGACTTCTCCCAGAGCTAATTGGAGCCAGGAGCGAGCCAACCTTGACTCCAATCAGTGTGATGATATTGGATGTGTTGCTGACAGCTGTCCTGCCCTTAAAAAACACACACCTGTTTTGGGTTTACTGGTTTCAAGAAGCACTGTCTGATGTGAACCATGCCTCGCAGAAAAGAGCTCTCAGAAGACCTACGATCAAGAATAGGAGGACACCACGGAGGAAGCCATTGCTGGCCAAAAAGAATATTGCAGCACGTTTGAAGTTTGCAAAAGAGCACCTGGATGTTCCACAGCACTACTGGCAAAATATACTGTGGACAGATGAAACCAAGATTGAGTTGTTTGGGAAGAACACACAACACTATGTGTGGAGAAAAAAAAGGCACAGCACACCAACATCAAAACCTCATCCCCACTGTAAAACATGGCGGAGGGAGCATCATGGTTTGGGGCTGCTTTGCTGCCTCAGGGCCTGGACGGATTGTTGTCATTGATGGGAAAATGAATTCCAGAGTTTATCAAGACATTTTGCAGGAAAAACGTACGACCATCTGTCCGCCAACTGAAGCTCCGCAGAGGATGGGTGATGCAACAGGACAATGACCCAAAGCATACAAGTAATTCAACAAAACAATGGCTGCCACAGCACAGAATACGCCTTCTGGAGTGGCCCAGTCAGAGTCCTGACCTCAACCCGATTGAAATGCTGTGGCATGACCTTAAGAGAGCGATTCACACCAGACATCCCAAGAATATTGCTACACTGAAACAGTTTTGTGAAGAGAAGTGGTCCAAAATGACTCCAGATCATTGTGCAGGTCTGATCTGCAACTACAGGAAACGTTTGGTTGAGGTTATTGCTGCCAAAGGAGGGTCAACCAGTTATTAAGTCCAAAGGTTCACATACTTTTTCCTCCCTGCACTGTGAATGTTTACATGTTATGTGCAATTAAACCATGGCAACATCTAATGTTTGTGTGGTATTATGTTCAGCAGACTGTGTTCTTCTATTGTTGTGACTTAGATGACGTTCAGAGCACATTGTATGCCCAATTCATGCAAAACGCCACGTAATCCCAAGGGGTTCACATACTTTTTCTTGCAACTGTATGTATATATGTTTTTATTATGTTTGTTTATAAGATTTTAAAAAAAAAAATACATTACACTCCAGCGCAGTTGCATGCTATTATTATACATTTACGTAAATAGCTCTGACATATACCGCAGTGCTGTTCAGAGAACACTGGGCCTGTCTCTGTACCAGAGGAGCTTACACTCTATTGTCCACCTACTGTCACACACTATTATTATTGTACATTTATATAGCTCTGACATATACCACAGCAGTGGCGTCCCGAGGCGGGTGTGGTCCGCACCAGGTGACACCGACCGCACGGGGTGACACCGGACCCGCTCTACAAAAAGGTAAGTTGTAAAGCAAAGCGACGATCCCCGCAGGAAGGATTGTCGGCTTTGTTTACAACTTATCTTTTCTTGGAGCGGGTCCGGTGTCACCCCCTATAGGTTGCATGCCGACGATCCTGCGGGAACACAGAGGTGACACCGGACCGCTCCAAGAAAAGGTAAGTTGTAAAGAAAGCCGACGATCCCTGCAGGATGGATCGGATCTGCGGATTGAGCATAATGGATCGGAGTCCGATCCACTATGCTCAATCCGCAGATCCGATCCATTCTGCGGGGATCATCGGAGGGAGTGTCAGCAAGTGTTACGGCACCGGGTGACACCAACCTTAGGGACACCTCTGTACCACAGCGCTGTACAGAGAACAGTGAACCACTTACAAAAATCCCTGTAGTAGAGCTTACATTCTGATGCATCAGCACAGTTTCACATTATTATTATTATTATTATTATTAATAATATTCATTTATATACTGTAACATATTCTGCAGTGCTGTACAGAGAACACTTTACCAGTCAACATCAATATGATATAAATCCTGTATAATAATAATATATATAAATCCTGTATAATAATAATAATAATAATATAAATCCTGTATAATAATAATAATATATAAATCCTGTATAATAATAATTTATAAATCCTGTATAATAATAATAATAATAATATAAATCCTGTACAATAATAATATATAAAATCCTGTATAATAATAATAATATAAATCCTGTATAATAATAATAATAATATATAAATCCTGTATAATAATAATAATATAAATCCTGTATAATAATAATATATAAATCCTGTATAATAATAATAATATAAATCCTGTATAATAATAATAATAATATATAAATCCTGTATAATAATAATAATATAAATCCTGTATAAAAATAGTAATAATATAAATCCTGTATAATAATAATAATAATATAAATCCTGTATAATAATAGTAATAATATATAAATCCTGTATAAAAATAATAATAATAATATAAATCATGTATTATAATAATAATAATATAAATCCTGTATAATAATAGTAATAATATATAAATCCTGTATTATAATAATAATAATATAAAATCCTGTATAATAATAATATAAATCCTGTATTATAATAATAATAATAATAATAATAATAATAAAAATCCTGTATTGTATAATAATAATAGATTTAAAAAAAAAAGCAAACTGTTGGCGCTATATAAATCCTGTATAAAAATAATAATAATATAAATCCTGTATAATAATAATATATAAATCCTGTATAATAATAATATAAATCCTGTATAATAATAATATAAATCCTGTATAATAATAATAATATATAAATCCTGTATAATAATAATAATATAAATCCTGTATAATAATAATATATAAAATCCTGTATAATAATAATAATAATAATAATAATATAAATCCTGTATAATAATAGTAATAATATATAAAATCTGTATAACAATAATAATAATAAATAATATAAATCCTATATAACAATAATAATAATAATATAAATCCTGTATAATAATAGTAATAATATATAAATCCTGTATAATAATAATAATAATATATAAATCCTGTATAATAATAGTAATAATATAAATCCTGTATAATAATAATAATAATATAAATCCTGTATTGTATAATAATAATAAATTTCTAAAAAAGCAAAAAAAAGAATCAAAGGATGCTATTTATATCATGCAATGATTTAATTATTAAAGACACGCTGATATAAGACCAGATACGTGAGCTGCCTATTATACAATGGTCTGCTGCTTGGAAGACTACATTTCCCAGCGTGCCCCGGGGCAGGAAGGAAGCGCCTTGGGTTTAGCATCAGCTGCTGCTGTCTGTAGTGCTTGTGTCGTCTTAAAGGCAGCTGCATCCAGCAGCCTTGGCTTTTTATAGGGCCGGTGGGGGGAAGGGGAGGTGGAAGCTTGCCAGCGATATATGATGCCTGGCCTCTGTAGCCGTGGCTAATTTAATCTATAAAAAGGGAGACTCCAGGGATTAGTATTACGCCGCGGTGCAGGTGGCTACGGGAATGAAAACACGACGGCATCATCCGGAGCTCGTCACCCCAACTGCTGGATTTAAATCTTCTGGATCCACCATTCCCTCTCATCCTGAATCCTCCTTCTCTTTTTCCCTCTTCCATTAACAAAAGAGGCTGGAGCTTTGATTAAGCGAAAATTCTCAAACCGTAGGTTCCCCCACCTCCATCCCCGGGGGCGTCCTTTCTATTCACCGGCAGGTGTCCGTACTCTGGATGTGAGCCGTGAATGAACAACGCGGTTGTAACACCTGACCGATTCCGAAATTAGGCTCCACCGAATACGACATGAGGCTCGGACGGTTGGCAAGGACCGCTTCGAAAATTTGCACAAAAGGTTCCGCCACTACGCAGAAGTCTTATTTAGGATTCCCCGTTGGATGTTCGTAAATGGACTCTAGCTACTCTTGCAGGGCCGAGGAGTATTCCGGACGGTTGCAAGCCCCATGGGCCTCACGTTCCCCAAGAGGTAGATCTATGAAAATTGTGACAAATTTTTTGTTGTCCGTCGCTAATTGTTAGCTGCAAGTTTGAGGCGCTGATAAAAAGTTTCCAGCCATTGTTGGTCGGAGGTCGGTGACGCTGAGATGGATCGCCAACGGGCTGAGATGCTGATAAAGATTGCCCGAGTGCGCCTCCAGTGTGGGAGGACGGAAGACGCCTTGAATTACCTTTACCAAGCCCAGAGCCTCTTTCCGACTCGTACGGCGGCCGGGCTCATACAAGCCATACGGGGCGGTTGGTTTGAAGCAGAGAGGGCCTTCTATGAGCCGCCCCACAGCCATTATAGCGGCTGCTGGCAAAACGCCAACCATTACGCCGGTTGTGGCAGTTGCGGTAGGCCTGCATTCCACCAGCATGATGACGAAGAAGAGGAGGATGATGATGACGAGGAAGAAGACGACGACGATGATGAGGAGGAAGAAGAGGAAACACAGGAAGAAAAGGTCACCCAAGGGTTTGCTGACACAGACAACTACTACAGCGTGCTTGGAGTTAGAAAAGATGCCAGCGAGGACGTTCTGCGCAAGGCCTATCGGAAGTTGGCGTTGCGGTACCACCCTGACAAAAACAGCTCTCCGGGTGCCACAGAGGCCTTCAAGGTGATTGGGGCAATGGGATACAAAAGATGTGTGAGTACCTGATGAATGGGCTTGTAGGTCATTATAATAAAAATGTAATGGCCACTAGATGGAGCTGATGATTATAGGAAATAATGACTTAAAGCAGAGCTCCACCCAAAAGGGGAAGTTCTGCTTTAAGCCTTTGTCCCCCACTCCCCATTAAGGATTGGCACCTTTGGGGAGCGAGGGGGTACCCAAATTTGACATATACCCGCTCCCACTTCCGCGCTGCAATTGCCTAGGTCAGGGGTAGGCAACCTGCGGCTCTCTAGCTGCTGTGGAACTACATTTCCCATGATTGCAACATTACAAAACTGAGAATTACAGCTATGACTTGCAGAGGCATGATGGAACTTGTAGTCCTGCGGCTCTCAGGTTGCCTACCCCTGGCCTAGGTGATCGGAAGCGGAATTCGTCCTCCCCCCCCCCCCTCCCCGTAGTCTTCTGGGACACGTGACAGGTCCTAGAAGACTACGGGGCCATTCACAAAGCACAGCGCTACTCACGCATGCGCAATGGGCACCCGGCTGTGAAGCCGCAAGCTGTCACAGCCGGGTGCCCACACTAAAGATGGCGGCACTGGGTAGAGAAGACGGCCGGTGAAACCAGCCATGGTGAGGACACCGCTGGACCGAGGGACAGGTAAGTGGCTGTATTTTAAAAGTCAGCAGCTACAGTTTTTGTTAAGGTGGAACTCGGCTTTAAAGTGATTGGAAAGGAATACGTTTTATTTTTTTAAAAATAACAAGCAAGTAATATTTACCTACCCTGTCCACTGGTTTTGCACAGAGCAACCCTGATCCTCTGCTTCTGGGGCCCCTTGCCACTGCTCTTGGCTCCTCCCCCTACTAAGTGCCCCCATAGTATTCCTCTTGCTCTCAAGCCGGCTCTGTGATACACCCCACTCTCTCTTCACTGGCTGTGATTGACAGCAGTGTAAGCCAATGGGAGAGAGTGGAGAGAGCCTCAGCTCTGGTGCACAGAGCTGGATCGAGATGGAACCCAGGTAAGTATAAGATGGGGGCTGGGGGGAATGGGGGGGGGGGGAGCTGCATGAACAAAGTTTTTACCTTCATGCCTAGAATACATTAAGGTAAAAAAAAAAAAAATTCTGCCTTTAGAACCAGTTTGGTTACTATGATCGTCAGCTCCATCTAGTGACCATAATGTGACATTTTCCTGATTCACTCTATTCTGTAGGAATATTCGATTTTACCCCCATTCACACTGAACAAATGCAGTTTCAGAGGGCAATGGGCTCTGTGAATTCTTATATAACTATACCCCTTAGTATGCATGTGCTGTACCTACCATGACAAATATATCTGATAACAGGTCCACTTAACGAGTTATAAAAAATAACAGAACTCTGTTATTCTATATGGTAAATCTCCTTAATTTGGCCTCTTTTTTTTTATCAGTCACATTCATCAGAGTCAATTCAAATGAATATGAGAACTGCAATTAAGAAATATCAAAAAATATTGTTTACTTTAAAATTTAATTTGAATTCTTCAATTGCAATAAAGTAACTTAATTTAAAAATTTGACAAATGTTCTGTGATATCAGGTCTATTATACTATATAGTCTGTTATACGCAAAACGCAGTCTGCAGCTGGAAACAAAGTAAGTCAAGTATTGGGGGGGGGAGGGACTTAAGCACTTCCAGTCCGGACACTTTCCCCCCCCTTCCAGTCCGGGCACTTTCCCCCCCTTCCAGTCCGGACACTTTCCCCCCCTTCCAGTCCGGACACTTTCCCCCCTTCCAGTCCGGACACTTTCCCCCCCCTTCCAGTCCGGACACTTTCCCCCCCCTTCCAGTCCGGACACTTTCCCCCCTTCCAGTCCGGACGCTTTCTCCCCTTCCAGTCCGGACGCTTTCCCCCCCCTCTTCCAGTCCGGACACTTTCCCCCCTTCCAGTCCGGACACTTTCACCCCCTTCCAGTCCGGACACTTTCACCCCCTTCCAGTCCGGATACTTTCACCCCCTTCCAGTCCGGACACTTTCCCCCCCTTCCAGTCCGGACACTTTCCCCCCCTTCCAGTCCGGACACTTTCCCCCCCTTCCAGTCCGGACACTTTCCCCCCCTTCCAGTCCGGACACTTTCCCCCCCTTCCAGTCCGGACACTTTCTCCCCCTTCCAGTCGGGACACTTTCCCCCCCTTCCAGTCGGGACACTTTCCCCCCCTTCCTGTCGGGACACTTTCACCCCTTCCTGTCCGGACACTTTCTCCCCCTTCCAGTCGGGACACTTTCTCCCCCTTCCAGTCGGGACACTTCCCCCCCCCCTTCCAGTCCGGACACTTTCACCCCCTTCCAGTCCGGGCACTTTCTCCCCCTTCCAGTCCGGGCACTTTCCCCCCCTTCCAGTCCGGGCACTTTCTCCCCCTTCCAGTCCGGACACTTTCCCCCCCTTCCAGTCCGGACACTTTCCCCCCCTTCCAGTCCGGACACTTTCCCCCCCTTCCTGTCCAGTCCGGACACTTTCCCCCTCTTCCAGTCCAGGCCAATTTTCAGCTTTCAGCGCTATCACACTTTGAATGACAATTGCGCGGTCATGCAACTCTGTACCTATATGAATTTTTTAGCATTTTTTTGAGACAGATAAAACTTTATTTTGGTGGTATTTATTCACCGCTGGGATTTTTATTTTTTTGCTATGTAAATGAAAAAGTCCAAACATTTTGAAAAAAAAAGTGGGTTTCTTAGAAAATTTTGCAAATTAATTATCTTTCTTCATAAATCTTGGCCAAAATGTATTCAGCAATCTTTTTAGTAAAAAAAAAAAATAACCTAAATTAGTTTATAACCAAAAATTATAATTATTTTAGTAATAATAATAATAAAAAATTATAATATACATTTTTATTTAATTTTTTTTATATTATTATTTTTTATTTTTTGTTAACATACTGTCACCCTAGCAGTACAGTGTCACCATGGTGACACTGTACTACTTGTGGGGGGTGAGGAAGATTTTATTTTTTTTACACTGATTGCTTTTACACCCATAAAGGATGCAAAAGCAATCATTTCTCCTCTCTGGCTGCATTCTTGCAGCCATTGAGAACTACTGTGTGAGCTGTGATTGGTCACAGCTTGTCACATGGTACACGGCTGTTGTGAATAGCCCTGTCCATGTGATCATTCACAGATTTCACTAGTAGTAAGCAATGATGTCAGGAAGTGACATCTTGCTTACTACTCTGCATGTGATCACTGATTGGCCAATCAGTGATCACATGATCCGGACCTCACACAGAGGCCCCCTACAGCGATCGGTGTCACAGCGGGCTCCGGATCACAGTGCCGCGAGCTCCCAGGGAGCGTGCACAGGCAAAGAAGCGGGAGGATGTTTATAAACAGCCACCCGCCCCTGCGTACATGGGCCGCACGGGAAGTGGTTAAAGTGACTCCAAACGCTTTTTTTTTTTTTTTACGAAAAATTAACAAACATGTCTATACTTACCTGCTGTGTTTAGTGGTTTTGCACAGAGCAGCCCAGATCCTCCTCTTCGCGGGGTCCTCCTGGCTCTCCCCTCCTGTCGGTGCCCCCACAGCAAGCACCTTGCTATGGGGGCACCCGCTGCTCCGTGTGTCCATTCACACACAGAGCTGTGGCTCGGGCCCACCCCCTCTCTCTTCTCATTGGCTCACTGGCTGTGATTGACAACCAATGGCTCCCGCTTCTGTCTTAGGCAATGAGAAGAGGGAGTCCCGGGATAGCCAAGACTCCAGTGCACATCGCTGGATGGAGAGGGGGCTTAGGTTAGTATTGGGGGGGTTGTGCTGCACACAGAAGGTTTTTTACCTTCATGTATAGAATACATAGAAGGTAAACACCTTTAGAGCTACTTTAAAGTGCAGGGAAAACGTTTTTCTTTAATAAAGGAATTGTCAAAAACGTTTGCAGTTTTATTCACATTTTACCCTCTTTTGGTGAATGGGTAGCGGTACCATGTACCCCATACCCAAACACAAGGGGGGGGGGCTGGGGTCTGGGGGCCCCCAGATTACGATAAGTCACCACCCCCCAGAGACCCCCACAACCACAGTCCAGGGTTGTGGGGAAGAGGACCTTGTCTGCATCAACATGGGGACAAGGTGCTTTGGGAGCCCCTGCCCCAAAGCACCCTTCCATGTTGAGGGCATGTGGCCTGGCCGAGCCAAGCAACCCCCCCCCCCCCCCTCCTGGCCTTCCAGGCCTGTGCTCCAATCAAGGTTCTGGTAGGAATTTCTTTTTGGGGGGGCACGCTTCTTTCCCCCCATTTTTTGGGGGGTGGGGTTCCCCTTAAAAGTCTTACCAGGCCTAAAGGGGAACCCCACACACTTTTTTTTTTACAGTGGGGTCCCTCCTAACCTTCCTTACCGGTCCTCTCCTGGACTGAAATGACTTACTCTGATTTCACTGCACACTGTCAGCTTCTTACAACATGCATTAGAAGCTGAAGGAAGTCAGAACCCTCCTAATATCCAGGCTGGAGAGGAGTTCCAGCATCATCTAGCCCTTTTCTCCTCAGTTGGTCTGTGCCTGACCTGCCTCTTTCCTTTTCCGGATTTCAATTATGTAAATCAGGGAGGCTCGGTGTCACATGTAGGGATCACCTAGAGTGGTTTGCTTGCAATTACATCCTGATTAGGAAAGCCCAGACTGACATCGACCCCTCAAAGCATTTTTTGTATTGTTTTACCTCCTCCCAAGAGTCAGCCCACACCTTGCATCAGGTCTAAGGGCTCTTGAGAGGTAAGGTGCTGTGATGTTTTCAGTTTGCTGCTGGCCCCTCCCACCAGCCAAAATCTGTCTATATTGCATAAAGAAGCGGAGAGACCCAGTGATAATGTCGCTGGGTCTAAAATAAGATGTCATGGAAACATGTTTTTTTTTTTTTTTAAAGTCATTAACAGGCTAATGAGGGTGAGTGGTTTCAGGGAATGCAAAATATAAACATTTTAACTGGTTCCTGCCTGGCCTATTGTAGAATGACAGCCGGGAGGGACCTCTCTCACTCTGGGAGAATGTCATACGATGTCCTCCCATATTTGCCACACGTGGACGGGCACACAGATCGGTGGTGAGCTGTGTTCCTCGGAGACAGCGCATCACCAAGCAGGGTAAAGAGCCAATGATGTTGGCTCTTTACCATGTGATCAGCTGTGTCCAATCACAGCTGATCACATATAAACAGTAGCTGCTTATCGGCATTTCCTCACCTCAGCGCTGTCACAGAGTTCCTGTGACGGGGACATTTATACTAGTAATCAAGGCACTGATCATCAGTGTCTTGATTATCAGTGCATCCCCATCAGTGCAGCTCATCAGTAACCATCAGTGCAGCCTCATCAGTAACCATCAGTGCAGCCTCATCAGTAACCATCAGTGCAGCCTCATCAGTAACCATCAGTGCAGCTCATCAGTAACCATCAGTGCAACCTCATCAGTAACCATCAGTGCAGCCTCATCAGTAACCATCAGTGCAGCCTCATCAGTAACCATCAGTGCAGCTCATCAGTAACCATCAGTGCAACCTCATCAGTAACCATCAGTGCAGCCTCATCAGTAACCATCAGTGCAGCCTCATCAGTAACCATCAGTGCAGCTCATCAGTAACCATCAGTGCAGCTCATCAGTAACCATCAGTGCAGCCTCATCAGTAACCATCAGTGCAGCCTCATCAGTAACCATCAGTGCAGCTTATCAGTGCTGCCTCACCAGTGCCCATCAGTGCAGCCCCATCAGTGGCCATCAATGCCACCTACCAGTGTCCATCAGTGCAGCCTCATCAGTAACCATCAGTGCAGCTTATCAGTGCAGCCCCATCAGTGGCCATCAATGCCACCTATCAGTGCCCATCAGTGCAGCCTCATCAGTAACCATCAGTGCAGCTTATCAGTGCTGCCTCATCAGTGCAGCCCCATCAGTGGCCATAAATGCCACCTATCAGTGCCCATCAGTGCAGCCTCATCAATAACTCTTCATCAGTGCCCATCAGTGCAGCTTATCAGTGCTTCCTCATCAGTGCCCATCAGTGTCACCTATCAGTGCCCATCAATGCAACCTCATCAGTACCCATCAGTGTCACCTATCAGTGCCCATCAATGCAGCCTCATCAGTAACCATCAGTGCAGCTTATCAGTGCTGCCTCAGTGCCCATCAGCGCAGCCCCATCAGTGGCCATCAATGCCACTTATCAGTGCCCATCAGTGCAGCCTCATCAATAACTCTTCATCAGTGCCCATCACTGCAGCCCCATCAGTGCCACCTATCAGTGCCCATCAGTGCAGCCTAATCAGTAACTCTTCATCAGTTCCCATCAGTGGATCTTATCAGTGCCCATCAGTGCAGCCCCATCAGTGACCATCAGTGCCATCTATCAGTGTTCATCAGTGCAGCCTCATCAGTAACTCTTCAAAAGTGTCACCTTGTCAGTGCAGCCGTATCAGTACCCATCAGTGCAGCCTCATTCTTGCAGACTATCAGTGCCCATCAGTGCAGAAGAAAAATTACTTATTTGCAAAATTTGTAACACAAACTAAGAAAAAAATTTTTTTCAACATTTTCAGTCTTTTTACATTTGTTTAGCAAAAAATAAAAAACCCGATGGTGATTAAGCCCGGGTTCACATATATACTGTATATCGCATGTGATTCGCACAGGAACCGCACCGCATTCCTGTGCAAATCGCATGCGAATTGTGTGAGGTGTGATCGGATCCAAACATTTTGTATGGCTCTAATCACACCACACCCGCACCAAGAAGGTGCAGGACCCTTTTTTTGGTCCGTACTAGAATCTAATGGCACGGGTATTCACACCCATGCGATCTAATTCTGCACATCGCACCGCGTTTTGCGGACCGATTTCGGGGTGTTGCTAACTTAACAAACGCAGCCGCAGCGGTTCACATAAACGGGGTGCGATTCTTATGCGGTGCGGAATTCGCACAGAAAACGCTGCCAATTCCGCACCACATCAGTGTGAACCCGGGCTCAATACCACCAAAAGAAAGCTCTGCCTGTCTAAAACTAAAAAAAAAAATTATACTAAATTAGCTTGGGTACAGTGTTGCATGACCGCGCAATTGTCCTGGGCAGGAAGGGGGTAGAAGTGCCCGGTATTGGAAGTGGTTAAACTTCAGCTAAAGTGTCCAACCAGCCAAAAGCTGGGCACAACGGGTTTTTTTTAGTTTTGGATAGAGTGACGGGGGATTTCAAATCCTGTCCTGCTCTGTCTCGGTGACAACAGTTTCACCAAACAGGAAGTTAGGGGAAGTCTCCCAAAAGCAACACAGACAGCTATTAAAAATGGCCTTTTTTTTCAGTAGAATAGAGGACAGCTAGAATCCCCTCCAAATTGGTATTGTTGTCTTTCCCAGGAAATCTGCATACCTGTCTACTGATGAACATCCCCCACCAGCCCTCTCTGAGCATGTGCGCTGTGGTCTCATTAAAGCATTATTAAACCCCAAAACAAACATTTATTATATTGCAACTTACCAATTCTTAGAGGCGATGGCTGCATTCGTTCTGATGGAGAGCTTGTGCCTTTGAAAAAGGCCGGCGAACTTTCCGTCCGGATCACCGGATGAAACTAGAAGAAACAAATTCTTTTGGGTTTAATGCTGCCCCCTGAGTTACTTCATCCAGAGTGGGGGCGCTCTAATACAGGAGGCGTGTTATTGGCC
Source organism: Staurois parvus (assembly GCA_951230385.1). Taxonomy (NCBI): domain Eukaryota; kingdom Metazoa; phylum Chordata; class Amphibia; order Anura; family Ranidae; genus Staurois; species Staurois parvus. Next base: position 97,428 of record CATNWA010017263.1, on the reverse strand, counting down.
AGATCACCAAAGCCTAAAAAAAGAAAACGAATGCAGCCACTTGTCATGAATCAAAAGGCATGCCCACGGCGACTAGATAACCGAGCCGTGGTCCGTCTATGACTGGGGTAAAGAGGGAATGAGGGGGACTTACTTCAAGCATATAAGGCTGGCCATGATACACTGTCACAGCCTGCATTACCTCTGGCCACCACTAGAAGGAGACTCCACTTCAATCCAGCTGGCTGACCACAAACAGACAGATACAAATCTTATATACAATCTGGTGCACTCTAAGGGTTGGGGAGCAGTCAAGCAATTTGCACACCCTTCTAGGATTCCTCCAGCTATCCTACAAGTTAGAACCCCGGTGTTAATCACTCTTCTACTGTCCACACAACAAACGGTAGCTTGCCACCACCCAACAGTTTATCCGCAGACTGGTCTGCTGGGCCACCACACACACACATATCTCCGTCTGGCAGATCTGTTACTTTACGATCTGCCAAAGTGCAGTGTAATTGCATACAGATTGGCAATGTACTTAGACCAAGCACATAGACACTACAATACAATACAATTGAGCTTAAGTACACAGAAGTCACTTATTCACGGGCCTCCCTAGGGTTGGTGTCACCCGGTGCGGTAACACTTGGTGACGCCCCCTCCAACGATCCCCGCAGAATGGATTGAGCATAATGGATCGGATTCCGGTCCATTATGCTCCCCAATCCGCAGATCCGATCCATCCTGCAGGGATCGTCGGCTTGCTTTACAACTTATCTTTTCGTGGAGCGGGTCCGGTTTCACCCCGTGCGGTATGGTATGTCACCCGGTGCGGCGCGCAACCCCCCGCACCTGCCTCGGGACGCCACTGCACTTATTATTTTATGATTTAATATCCCAAAAGTGGGCAGTACATAAAATATGTACAAAGAAAAAAGAGTTACAGAAAATACAAAAAAGCCACACAATTTGCTATTCACTATGAAATAAAAAGGGAATAAAAACAGAAATAAAACTTCTACCAAGATTTATCCTGCGACTGGAGCAAGTCAGAGAAAGTCATATGGAACATGCGCCATATGAATCACCCCGCCCACATCTCAGGGTCCTCAATTTATTGAAATATGGATGTGGGCTGGACTATAGCCCTTGGCCTATCAACCTGGGGGGGACCTATATCAGCCCACAGGATGTTCTGGGGTTTATTTACTCAAGCTGGAGAGTCCAAAATCAGACTCCCTTCTGCATAGAAACCAATCAGCTTCTAACCTCAGCTTGTTCAATGAAGCTTTGACAATGAAACCTGGAAGCTGATTGGTTTCTATGCAGAAGGGAGTCTGATTTTGGACTCTCCAGCTTTAGTAAATAAACCCCTCTGTGTTCTAAAGTGCCCAATCTCAATTGGACCAGGAATGGTTTGGATCACCAGGCACAGGGATAGAATTTCCGACACCAGCGCATCAGTCCGATCACGACAGTACCAATCTGTCAGGGCTCCGGGTATGACCAGAGGTGTGTGGTCTGACACAGGGAAACGCAGGCTTCAGGTATAGTATAAACAATATAATTTATTTAAGACTAAACAATACATAAACGCAGTGCAAGATTAAACATAAACACAGTGCAAACAAACCAAACCAAAACCCCCCAACAGATAACAAAAGAACAATACTAAGCGTAGTCGGGCAGGCCGGGTTGGTAGCAAACGGGCAGGAAAGGTACAAAGGAGCAGGCAGAGCGTAGTCAGACGGGCCGGGTCAGAAACAATCAGGCAGACAAGGTACAAAGGAGCAGGCAGAGCGTAGTCAGACGGGCCGGGTCAGAAACAATCAGGCAGACAAGGTACAAAGGAGCAGACTGGAGAGTGGTCAGGAATAGCAGAGGTCAGGACAGGCGGAGTTCAATCAGAGTCAGGGATCAAGCAGGATCAGACAGGATGCAGGTACAGGGGCTGTTGGGAAACATACACCAAGGCCCTGATCACAGGCCTGGCCATTCCTTATATGCACCTTCTGCAATCAGCCTCAGGTGTTTTGGCTGACTGCAGGAGTGAGCCTCTGGTTGCTGAAAGCACCCGCTGGCCAGTCCTGGTACTGCAACCCACAAGGCAGGTGAGTCCCACCACTATTGGCGAGTCCATTCCTGACACAATCACTGTTCAGCTGTCGCAATCAGGCGCCATATAACCGTTTCTCTGGGATTCTATGGAGGCTACAAATACACTTTTACATGTAGATGGAGCCTAAAATGTGTCCAATCAGAAGGAATTATTTTAATTTCTCCATAACTAATATTTTTGCTTTTATGAGAGATGAAATAGATTCCTCTGATCTGTGGATATAAATCAGAGCTGGCATTTCGGAGCCCTCTCCTGGTCCCCTGCGGTTTCTGGAAGCCGAAATGGCTAGAGCTCTTCTTTTAGATTTCAAGAAGGTTTCACCTCTAGCCTAGAAGCTGCTCTGTCCTTTCAGATGCTAATTGGTGAACATATGTCTCTGACTGAATAGTGAACACTGATCTGCAATAACACGGAATGAAACTAGATCTACAATTACATATTTCTACTGATCACATCTCAGCTACCCGACTCTTACATTGATGTTACACCACCACATCTAGTGATGAGTAAGCTGCAATATAATACATTTTTGGTGTTGGGTTTAATACTGGTTCCTATAGATGAGCTGTTGGGGCCCCCAGCCTTCCAGCGGAGCATGGCTCGCTATAAGAGTAAATGGGACCAGAGCACACATGCACAGTAAGAAGAGCACCCAGTAGGTGCAATTACCAAGCAAGGGTTGAGTAATGCTGGGCCCTACAGCGGATATCATTGTAAAAAGGGGGAAGGTATTTTTCACCAAGCAGACTGCACTCAGTGGGCAGGCTAGAGAAGTGCTGAACTTACTATCAGTTGATTTTCCGCTGTACGTGTCCGGCTGGGAAGATTTCCCTTCACTTCCTGTCTTGGAAATGAAACAGGAAGTGAAAAGGAAATATCCCCAAAGCAAGGGGACGTTTTATCATAGACAGCTGTTCCTTCCAGGTTCGTGGGCTCTGGTCGCTTGAATGAGCAAGCCGCGGTGATGTCACTCCCGTGCGTATGCTCTGGAGGGATGGCATGAGTATGCTGTCCCTTGAGAGCTCATGCATAAGTGATATCACTGGCTCCTGTTCACTGGAATATCTTCTAAACTGTGCAAGTTTAGGAAATATTCATTTTACCTACGGGCAAGCGTTATTATAAGATCAGTAGGTAAAAATAGCAGAAAGAGTTTACTGCCACTTTAAATCCAAGACAAAGGTGGGTACTCCAGGCCAGGGGCGGACTGACAACTCATGGGGCCCCCGGGCAATAGGGGATCATGGAGCCCCTGTGTCCTTGCCCAAACTCAAAATAGCCTATGGAAAAGGTACCAGGGGCATCTCATGGGGCCCCCTACTGACCCCGGGCCCTCGGGCAGTGCCCGAGTTTCCAAATGGTCAGTCCGCCCCTGCTCCAGGCTCTACCACCACCACTTGCTAAGGAAACCACCACCTTGAAGGAACAGATGTAAGTTTGCGAACAGCAGTGGACCTTCTAACTAAAGAGCGGTCAATAATGGCTCACCTGGACTACAACACTTCCATTGGCGGTGTTCAGAGGCTTCCATACTGAGTGTCCCTTGTATCCTTCTTAGCTCTCCTTACAAAAAAAAAGGGAAATCACATAGCATAAATCCTTTTAAAACATTTATGAGTAACATTTCACTCACATGTGAATTAAGGCCTTCCAGCCAGCATACACAATTACTGCCATTTCTGAATTACGCGATGAAGTCATTATGCCAGTCCGCCCTATGCTTTTTTTCACAACTGACTTCTTCCAGGGCCACCAAATGGAAGACCAGGACCACCAAAAGAATGGTGAACTCCTCCAGTGGGGAGATAGACTGAAATAAAACTGGGGAGAGGGCCTAACTCATTCCACTCTATCCAAAACTAAAAAACAATTAAAGTTTTGTCTTTACATACGCTTTCACTAAAAGACCACGGTACTAAAGTTGTCCTTTCCAGTTTTTATAAAGATTTTAGTGATTGGGTTTACATCCATTTTAACGATCTCTTTTATTGTGTTTTAGGTTATTGGGAAAGCATTCGCCGTTCTCAGTGATCCAGCTAAAAGGAAAGTTTATGATGAGTCACAAAGCCGAACACAAGCTTCCCCAGAAGCAGACATGTCAACCAATGACGTCTTTGATATGTTCTTCAGGGGTCACTATTCAGCCCGAGCGGCCTACGGCTTTAATGGTCATCCAAGAGAGCAAAGGCGAGCAAGCAGAGAAGATGATGGAAGATGGCAGAGGTGGGCAGCTGGAGAGGAGAGACAGGACATACCAAGATGGCAAAGGGAGGAGATGAGGCATAACACGGAACAAGAGTGGAGATGGAGAGAAGAGATGTATAACGAAGGGAGAAGACAGTGGCAGTGGGAGAAAGATCAGAAACAAGATGGCGGACAACCAAAATGGCAGAAGGAAGCCAAGCGGGAGCCAGGCAGGCCAAAAACTCAGCAAGAAAGGAGGCAAGATGCTGGAAGGACCAGCCCAAAGTGGTGGGAAAAGAAAGGTCAAGACAACCGAAAATCAAGGTGGCGTGAAGAAATGGAGAAACAAAATCTCAGACGGCCAAGGAGACCAGAGGAGGAAGAAGAAGGAGGTCGGCCCAAAAATGCATACTCTGCTTTTATCCAGGTCCTCCCAGTGCTTATTCTTGTGGTGGTCTCTGTGGTGGCTCAGTTGACCGCCACCACACCACCATACAGTCTCCATCCTAGACCGTCTTCTGGCTTAACCATCTCCAGGGAAACCAGCAGCCGCGGAGTCCCATACTATGTCGGGCAAAATTTTCACACACGTTATCGAGGGCCAGCTCTGGCAGAGCTGGAGAGGGCTGTGGAGAAAGAGTATGCAGAACAAGTCCAGGCCGGATGTTGGAGAGAGAAACAACAAAGATCTGATCTAGCCAATCTGGCTCGGCTCTATAGGGACGAGAGACTAAGAGAAAAAGCCGACACTTTCAAAATGGAGAACTGTCGCAAGTTGTCAGACCTCATAGGTATACGCAGAGGTGGCTAAGGTGGAACAGTGAAATTCAAATTAGTCCATCTACTTCATCTTCATGAGATCTTAGAATGATGACCAGTTTCAGCATTTAGAAATAACTGTACTTAACCTTTCTACTACTCGTTAATATTACCGCTAATGACTTTTTGCAAACACTGGAGCCTGTAACCTAATAGGATATCTACAAATTGCCTGTCTAAATGCCCATACTCACAGGCTTTTTATACTTGCCCTAAGATGTACGACTGAGCATAATATCCATGGGAAGGTGTTTTGAGGAGCATTCAAGTCAAAACACAGAATTAATTAACCCAATTTTGCAGTGACTTTCAACTTGGCATTATTGAGTACACCAGGTTTCTCTGCTCTTCAAATCCATGTGGTCCTTGGTAATGAAATCTCCTGATCTCACCGTAATTTAACAAACCTATTACCACTAAAATCCCAAATCCATTCGTCTACAAAGATTGAAGTAAATATGACCTGACCTAAAATGTTTCTAAGGTAACAGAGCTCCTTAAGTGTAGGACCTTGTGGTGCCTCCAAATGTTTGTGTAGATCTGGAAACTGACCTTTGTGTTCCTGTAGAATCCACGTGGATCCTAGGCCCAGGTTGAAAATGGAACTTCATTTGAAAACTGACCTTTGTGTTCCTGTGGAATCTGCTTAGATCCTAGGCCCAGGCTAAACACGGAACCTAATTTGGAAACTGACTCTTGTGTTCCTGTAGAGTCCACTTGGATCCTTGGCCCAGGTTGAACATAGAACCTAATTTGGAAACTGACCCTTGTGTTCCTGTAGAGTCCACTTGGATCCTTGGCACAGGTTGACCATAGAACCTAATTTGGAAACTGACCCTTGTGTTCCTGTAGGGTCCCCTTGGATCCTTGGCCCAGGTTGAACATAGAACCTAATATGGAAACTGACTCTTGTGTTCCTGTGGAATCTACGTAAAGCCTAGGCCCCGGCTGAATATGGAACCTAATTTGGAAACTGACCCTTGTGTTCCTGTACAATCCACTTTGATCCTAGGCCCAGGCTGAACACAGAAACTAATTTGGAATTTGACCCCTGTGTTCCTGTAGAGTCCACTTGGATCCTTCGCCCAAGTTCAACATAGAACCTAATTTGGAAACTGACCCTTGTGTTCCTGTACAATCCACTTGGATCCTAGGCCCAGATTTAGCATGGAACCTAATTTAGAAACTTACCCTTATGTTCCTGTAGAATCCACTTGGAGCCTAGGCCCAGGATGAACACGGAACTTAATTTGGAAACTGACCCTTGTGTTCCTGTAGAGTCCACCTGGATCCTAGGCCCAGGTTGAACATGGAACCTAATTTGGAAACTGACCCTTGTCTTTCTGTGGAATCTATTTAGAGCCTAGGCCCCGGCTGAATACGGAACCTAATTTGGAAACTGACCCTTGTGTTCCTGTAGAATCCACTTGGATCCTAGGCCCAGGTTGAACACGGAACCTAATTTAGAAACTGACCCTTGTCTTCCTGTAGAATCCACTTGGATCCTAGGCCCAGGTTGAACACGGAACCTAATTTAGAAACTGACCCTTGTGTTCCTGTAGAATCCACTTGGATCCTAGGCCCAGGTTGAACACGGAACCTAATTTAGAAACTGACCCTTGTGTTCCTGTAGAATTCACTTGGATCCCAGGCCCAGATTTAGCATGGAACCTAATTTAGAAACTTACCCTTATGTTCCTGTAGAATCCACTTGGAGCCTAGGCCCAGGATGAACACGGAACCTAATTTGGAAACTGACCCTTGTGTTCCTGTAGCATCTACTGGGATCCTAGGCCCAGCTTGAACACGGAACCTAATTTGTCAACTGACCCTCGTGTTCCTGTAGAGTCCACTTGGATCCTAGGCCAGGTTGAACAAGGAAACTAATTTGGAAACTGATGCTTGTGATCCTATAGCATCTACTTGGAACCTAGGCTCAGGCTGATCACGGAACTTCAATTTCTCTGCAAACAAAGATTAGGCTCTGCCCCTCAGTGACACTAAGCCCTTCCCCCTGCAAGACTGCTTTTAAATACTCTTACTTTAGTGGACATTAGAGGTTTTGGTATGTGAAGAACAGGGATAGTGGTTAGACCCAGAATGAGTTTAGGCTTAGTCTCAATATGGGCAGAAAAACAATGGTTCATGTACAACCTTAGCCTAAGATCCAGGCGGGCTCCTTAGGGACATAGGGATTGACTATCACAAGTACTTGGATGCACCACACGGCGACTGCTCCTCAGCACTGTTCTTAAAGTGAATGGTTGAATCATTCTCAGTTTTTGGGAAGTTCAGTATGGAGATTGTCATGTCATGGTTCCTCTCCTTCACCTGTCTCAGAGTTCTAGATGTTCCTGTCCACCTTCAGCCCTTCCCACACATGCTGCTGTATCCTTCGAAAAAAAAGCACATATGAATGAATAAACTGGTATAATGGCATTCCCTCATTATGGGTGAAGCAGGTGTGCCGACCCGGGAAGCAGATGCAGAGACCTCAACTGGGGGGCCGTATAAAAAAAATATCCTGTGAGTATGGGCCCTGTTTTCATTTTATTTTGGATTTGTTACATAGTCTTAGACCCAAAATCGGGACACATCAGACGTACTTTAGTGAGACTCATACTGTGAACTACATGCTAACGAACAAAGAAAGTGCCAAAATCCCATCCAGGAACCTGTCTTCAACAAGACCCGTAAAATGAACAAATGTGTGTCGTACCGATGCTGTCCAGCAGGTGGCACCAGTGATGTGAAGGATATATTTTATGTATAGGTTCACTTATTTATTTGTATGCAGCACCTTACTCTGAACGACACCTTACGGGAATAAAAGCAGCATTAAACATTAGGATTGTAGAGTGCTCCTTTAATTTAAAGCTGAAATCCCTTTCATAGGCTTTTTTGGGTGTGGTTTGAGTGTGGGCGAGAACACAGGGGCCCCATAATCCCCTATTGCCCGGGGGCCCCATGAGTTGTCAGTCCGACCCTGAGATGCCCCTGGTACCTTTCATAGGCTTTTTTGGGTGTGGTTTCCATACGGGAATAAAAGCAGCATTAAACATTGGGATTGTAGAGTGCTCCTTTAATTTAAAGCTGAAATCCCGCTGTACTTAAACATTCACCTTGCAGTCAGGGGCTGACTGACCATTTGGGCACTGTCCGAGGGCCCGGGGTCAGTAGGAGGCCCCATGAGATGCCCCTGGTACCTTTTCATAGGCTTTTTTGGGTGTGGTTTGAGTGTGGGCGAGGACACAGGGGCCCCATAATCCCCTATTGCCCGGGGGCCCCATGAGTTGTCAGTCCGCCCCTAAGATGCCCCTGGTACCTTTCATAGGCTTTTTTGGGTGTGGTTTGAGTGTGGGCGAGGACACAGGGGCCCCATAATCCCCTATTACCCGGGGGCCCCATGAGTTGTTAGTCCACCCCTGAGATGCCCCTGGTACCTTTCATAGGCTTTTTTAAGTGTGGTTTGAGTGTGGGCAAGGACACAGGGGCCCCATAATCCCCTATTGCCCGGGGGCCCCATGAGTTGTCAGTCCGCCCCTAAGATGCCCCTGGTACCTTTCATAGGCTTTTTTGGGTGTGGTTTGAGTGTGGGCGAGGACACAGGGGCCCCATAATCCCCTATTGCCTGGGGGCCCCATGAGTTGTCAGTCCGCCCCTAAAATGCCCCTGGTACCTTTCATAGGCTTTTTTGGGTGTGGTTTGAGTGTGGGCAAGGACACAGGGGCCCCATAATCCCCTATTACCCGGGGGCCCCATGAGTTGTTAGTCCACCCCTGAGATGCCCCTGGTACCTTTCATAGGCTTTTTTAAGTGTGGTTTGAGTGTGGGCAAGGACACAGGGGCCCCATAATCCCCTATTGCCCGGGGGCCCCATGAGTTGTCAGTCCGCCCCTGAGATGCCCCTGGTACCTTTCATAGGATTTTTTGGGTGTGGTTTGAGTGTGGGCAAGGACACAGGGGCCCCATAATCCCCTATTGCCCAGGGGCCCCATGAGTTGTCAGTCCGCCCCTGAGATGCCCCTGGTACCTTTCATAGGCTTTTTTGGGTATGGTTTGAGTGTGGGCGAGGACACAGGGGCCCCATAATCCCCTATTACCCGGGGGCCCCATGAGTTGTTAGTCCACCCCTGAGATGCCCCTGGTACCTTTCATAGGCTTTTTTGGGTGTGGTTTGAGTGTGGGCGAGGACACAGGGGCCCCATAATCCCCTATTACCCGGGGGCCCCATGAGTTGTTAGTCCACCCCTGAGATGCCCCTGGTACCTTTCATAGGCTTTTTTAAGTGTGGTTTGAGTGTGGGCAAGGACACAGGGGCCCCATAATCCCCTATTGCCCGGGGGCCCCATGAGTTGTCAGTCCGCCCCTGAGATGCCCCTGGTACCTTTCATAGGATTTTTTGGGTGTGGTTTGAGTGTGGGCAAGGACACAGGGGCCCCATAATCCCCTATTGCCCGGGGGCCCCATGAGTTGTCAGTCCGCCCCTGAGATGCCCCTGGTACCTTTCATAGGCTTTTTTGGGTGTGGTTTGAGTGTGGACGAGGACACAGGGGCCCCATAATCCCCTATTGCCCGGGGGCCCATGAGTTGTCAGTCCGCCCCTGAGATGCCAATGGTACCTTTCATAGGCTTTTTTGGGTGTGGTTTGAGTGTGGGCGAGGACACAGGGGCCCAAAAATCCCCTATTGCCCGGGGGCCCCATGAGTTGTCAGTCCGCCCCTGCTTGCAGTACACCCAGCCCCCATCTCTGCACTGCACGGTTGAAGGCTTTGTCTATGGGGGGGGGATAATTAAGGTGACATTTTTGTTCCTCGCTCCCGCAGGCTTCCTTCTCTCTGTACAAAGCGGCTTTTGTTTGTTGCAGGTCACTGATGTCATCTGTCCTCCTCCTGCGGGGAGATACAGAATGGAGGCTGCCCATACATTATACAATCTACTTCAGATCTTCCATCAGCTCTGTAGTGCAAGGATTTGCCTGATTGGATGCACAGATGAGATCGTAATCTGATTATATGGTGTGGTGAACATTAGATCTGGTCTGACCTATGAGCGTAGAGTTCCTCCAACGTGAAGTCCTTTCAGAGGAGGTTTTCATGTTCTCCAGGATTTGAGGAGTGTTCAGTAGAAGGCAATGCATACCATGCACCCCCTTATCAGAGATAATCCACTTAGAGGTGATATCTTAGTTATAGGTGAGTGGAGTTGGCCTCCAGTTTCCCAAGGTTCTTGGATACTCCAACTATGAGATCTCCCTTCCATAACTGCCGACTCTTTTTCTGTCCATCTGGAAGTTTTGAGTGTTTCATCTCCTACTCTTCTATTCTCCATAATATAAAATTCAGAAGGGATGGTGGGAACCCCTCATAATGGGCACAGCAGGTGCACAGACCTGGGAACTCAGCACAGGGATGGTGGGAACCCCTCATAATGGGCACAGCGGGTGTACAGACCCGGGAACTCAGCACAGGGATGGTGGGAACCCCTTATAATGGGCACAGCAGGTGTACAGACCCGGGAACTCAGCACAGAATTGGTGGGAACCCCTCATAATGAGCACAGCGGGCGTACAGACCCGGGAACTCGGCACAGGGATGGTGGGAACCCCTCATAATGAGCACAGCGGGCGTACAGACCCAGGAACTCGGCACAGGGATGGTGGGAACCCCTCATAATGGGCACAGCGGGCGTACAGGCCTGGGAACTCGGCACAGAGATGGTGGAAACCCCTCATAATGGGCACAGCGGGTGTACAGACCTGGGACCTCAGCACACGGATGGTGGGAACCCCTCACAATGGGCACAGCAAGTGTACAGACCCGGGAACTCAGCACAGGGATGGTGGGAACGCCTCATAATGGGCACAGCGGGTGTACAGACCCGGGAACTCAGCACAGAGATGGTGGGAACCCCTCATAATGGGCACAGCGGGTGTACAGACCCGGGAACTCAGCACAGGGATGGTGGGAACCCCTCATAATGGGCACAGCGGGTGTACAGACCCGGGACCTCAGCACAGGGATGGTGGGAACCCCTCATAATGGGCACAGTAGGTGTATAGACCCCGGAACTCAGCATAAGGATGGTGGGAACCCCTCAGAATGGACACAGCGGGCGTACAGACCCGGGAACTCAGCACAGGGATGGTGGGAACCCCTCATAATGAGCACAGCGGGTGTACAGACCCGGGAACTCAGCACAGGGATGGTGGGAACCCCTCATAATGGGGTGAACCCGGTAGAAAATTGACTGGAAGATGGTTACTACAGGTTCATGTGAAGTATAAAATGATTATTAAAGAAAACAAACAATTCACCGAGAATGGAGAAGAATACAAACACAATCACATTGCCATGTGCACAGTCTGTACGGCTTGTTGTCGGGCCTCGTTCACACAGGCAGAATGAAGCGTACACCCATGCAAGGACCGCGTTTGCCCTCTTGGGAATGTTCCATGCATCTCTGTGCAGGCAGTCACATTGATGTCAATTGGGATGCAGCTGCTGCAGGGACACACCGCTGTTCTCAATTTAACATTCCTGTGTGTGCAGGTGCGTGTCCCCGAATGCAGGCAGTGTGTGTTTGGGGACACACACCCACACAGCTGTCAATGGGAGCAGAGGATGTGTCCGAGCAGCTGCTGCGTCCCAATTGATATCAATGAGATTGTCTTACATGTGGATGCTTGGATCACTTGTGAATTCCCACTTATAATCACTGATTTGCCCGTGTGTTTAGATGACACTTGGGGGGGGGGGGTCTATGGATAAAAGAATCATTGTGCAAAATTCTCAATATTTGTGAGGAGAAATCCCTGTAATGTGTCTCATGTGTATAAAATGTCATGTTCTCTTTCCTATAATCACCAGCACCCTCTAGAGGCCATAATGCAGTATTTTCCTGATTGCAGTATTTCAGGAAAATATTCCATCGTGACCACTAGACGGCGCTGACAATCATAGAAAATAAATAAAACAACGTAGTGCAGCGCTAGAAACAATACATCTAATACAGTGCCTTTATGCTAAATAAAATAAATTATAGTTCATGGGTATATGGTCATAAAATCTAACTGTTCCAAAAGTGACAATCGTGCTGTGAAGGTGACTACTGCAAAGATATTCCGGTGCTCGTGCAGATGGAAATAATAAAATTGCGCACTCACAGGATGCACAATTTTAATGCGCATATATATATATATATACACACACACACATACAGTGGGGCAAAAAAGTATTTAGTCAGCCACCAATTGTGCAAGTTCTCCCACTTAAAAAGATGAGAGAGGCCTGTAATTGGCATCATAGGTAGACCTCAACTATGAGAGACAAAATGAGAAAATAAATCCAGACAATCACATTGGCTGATCTGGAAAGAATTTATTTGCAAATTATGGTGGAAAATAAGTATTTGGTGAATATGAAAAGTTCATCTCAATACTTTGTTATATATCCTTTGTTGGCAATGACAGAGGTCAAACGTTTCCTGTAAGTCTTCACAAGGTTGGCACACACTGTTGCTGGTATGTTGGCCCATCCTCCATGCAGATCTCCTTTAGAGCAGTGATGTTTTGGGGCTGTCGCTGGGCAACACGGACTTTCAACTCCCTCCAAAGGTTTTCTATGGGGTTGAGATCTGGAGACTGGCTAGGCCACTCCAGGACCTTGAAATGCTTCTTACGAAGCCACCCCTTCATTTCCCGGGCGGTATGTTTGGGATCATTGTCATGCTGGAAGACCCAGCCATGTTTCATCTTCAATGCCCTTGCTGATGGAAGGAGGTTGCACTAAAAATCTCACGATACATGGCCCCATTCATTCTGTCCTGTACATGGATCAGTCGTCCTGGTCCCTTTGCAGGGAAACAGCCCCAAAGCATGATGTTGCCACCCCCATGCTTCACAGTAGGTATGGTGTTCTTTGGATGCAACTCAGCATTCTCTCTCCTCCAAACACGACGAGTTGTGTTTCTACCAAACAGTTCTATTTTGGTTTCATCTGACCATATGACATTCTCCCAATCCTCTTCTGGATCATCCAAATGCTCTCTAGCAAACTTCAGACGGGCCCCGGACATGTACTGGCTTAAGCAGGGGGACACGTCTGGCACTGCAGGATCTGAGTCCCTGGCGGTGTAGTGTGTTACTGATGGTAGCCTTTGTTACGTTGGTCCCAGCTCTCTGCAGGTCATTCACTAGGTCCCCCTTGTGGTCCCGGGATTTTTGCTCACCTTTCTTGTGATCATTTTGACCCCACGGGGTGAGATCTTGCGTGGAGCCCCAAACCGAGAGAGATTATCAGTGGTCTTGTATGTCTTCCATTTTCTAATTATTGCTCCCACAGTTGATTTGTTCACACCAAGCTGCTTGCCTATTGCAGATTCAGTCTTCCCAGCCTGGTGCACGTCTACAATTTTGTTTCTGGTGTCCTTCGACAGCTCTTTGGTCTTCACCATAGTGGAGTTTGGAGTGTGACTGTTTGAACTTGTTATCAGTATAAAAGACACCTGTCCTCAACCTCAAACAGGTGCCATTGATACAGGTAATGAGTGCAGGACAGAGGAGCCTCTTAAAGAAGAAGGTACAGGTCTGTGAGAGCCAGAAATCTTGCTTGTTTGTAGGTGACCAAATACTTATTTTCCACCATAATTTGCAAATAAATTCTTTCCAAATCAGCCAATGTGATTGTCTGGATTTTTTTTTTTTTTTTCTCATTTTGTCTCTCATAGTTGAGGTGTACCTATGATGCCAATTACAGGCCTCTCTCATCTTTGTAAGTGGGAGAACTTGCACAATTGGTGGCTGACTAAATACTTTTTTGCCCCACTGTACATACATACAGTATATATATATATACACCGTGTTCCAAATTATTATGCAAATTATATTTTTCTCAATCACCTAAATAATTGATGTAAATAACAGTCAGTATAATTCTCATGTTACAACTATTAAGAGTACAATTCACATTTTACTGAACAAACCTCCTAATGATAACAGGATTTTTGTTCCAAATTATTCCGCACAGTAAGTTTCAAAACACTTTATAGGTTGTAAAGAACTGAAAATTGTCATTTGTTGTGTTTGCAGCATATTTACTGAAATCAAAAGCTATTTCAATCAAACTTTTAACAACATTTTAACTTTGTAAACATTTGAAGCGGTCACGTTACATTGTAACATAGGAGTCCTTATCTGATAGCAGATCACAAGTCTTGCATCCATTGAACTTGGGAGTTTTTGGACAGTTTCTGCTTGAATTTGTTTGCAAGATGTCAGAATAGCCTCCCAGAGCTGCTGTTTGGATGTAAACTGCCTCCCACCCTCATAGATCTTTTGCTTGAGGATGCTCTAAAGGTTCTCAATAGGATTGAGGTCAGGGGAGGATGGAGGCCACACCATGACTTTCTCTCCTTTTATCCCCATAACAGCCATTGATGCAGAGGTATTCTTTGCAGCATGAGATGGTGCATTGTCATGCATGAAGATGATTTTATTACGGAAAGCATAGTTCTTCCTTCTGTACCAGGGAAGAAAGTGGTCAGTCATAAACTCCACATACTTTGCAGAGGTCATCTTTACGCCTTTGGGGACCCTAAAGGGGCCGACCAGCTCTGTTCCCATGATTCCGGCCCAAAACATGACTCCACCACCGCCTTGCTGATGTCGCAGCCTTGTTAGAACAGGGTGGCCGTCCACCAACCATCCACTACTCCATCCATCTGGACCATCCAGGGTTGCACGGCACTCATCAGTGAACCGGACTGTTTGAAAATTAGTCTTCATGTATTTTTCTGCCCAATGCAGCCGTTTCTGCTTGTGAGCATTGGGTAGTGGTGGCCGATTAGAAGGTTTATGCACAGTTGCAGGACTCTGGAGGACTCTACACCTTGATGTCCGTGGGACTCCAGAGGCACCAGCAGCTTCAAATATCTGTTTGCTGCTATGTAATGGTATTTTAGCAGCTGCTCTCTTGATCCAATGCATGGATCTGGCAGAAATCTTCCTCAATGTGCCTTTATCTGCACCAACCTGTCTGTGCTCTGAATCAGCCACAAATCTCTTCATAGTGCGATGATCACGCTTACTTTTTCGTGAAATATCGAATGTTTTCATCCCTCGTCCAAGGCATCGAACTATTTCACTCTTTTCCGCAGCAGAGAGATCCTCTTTCTTCCCCATATTGCTTGAAAATGGAGCTCTGCTTAATAATGTGGAACCCCCTCCTTTAGTAGTTTTTCCTTAAATTGGGCTCACCGGCCAATCTAATTATCACAGGTGTCCGAGATTGTTTTCAGTGATCAAAAGAGCCCTGACACACAATGCCATCCATGAGTTACACTGAAAAACAAAATATTTAATCTTTGTGACACTTAAATAGAATTTGCATAATAATTTGGAACACAGTGTATATAGGTATAGATGTCCTCTCAATGGGATCAGGGTAGAACAGATGAAAGGTAATCCTCCCTCTGAAGGGTAGATGTCACAGCGGGCGATTCCAGGGCTTAGAGTTGATCCAAGACAGCCAGAGGTCCCCTACAGGGTATGGTGGATGCAGTATCCTGGGTAGACAGGAGATCCCCCTCACTGGGTACTGAGATGGACCTTAGATGGGCTTCTTCCTCCTCTCCTCCGTGATCCCGGCTGCCCCCAGGGATGCCCATGTCACACATCGCAGGATGAAGTGCTTTACTGAGGGGCGCATGTGCGTTGTGAGATCGGCACATGCGCAGACACAGGTATTTGGGAACTGGCAGAGAGCCGCAGCATACAAAGCCATCCACAACACTGCCCCTAGCTACATCACCGACCTCATCCACAGATACCGCCCAAATCACCCACTCTGCTCCTCCCATGATATCCTCCTCTCTAGCTCCCTCATCACCTCCTCCCACGCTCGCCTCCAGGACTTCTCCAGAGCCTCTCCCATCCTCTGGAACTCTCTACCACAGCATGTCCGGTCAGCCCCCACCCTGTCTGCCTTTAGGCGATCTTTGAAAACTCACTTCTTCAGGGAAGCCTACCCCACCTCCACCTAAGAACTGTATTTGTTGAATCACCTCCACCAGATCATCCCCCGCAGCTATCACCTTATGTATCACCTCCCCCTTCCTTTAGATTGTAAGCTCCATGAGCCGGGCCCTCCTATTCCTTCTGTACTGAAAGTATTGTAATTGTACTGTCTCCCTTATATTGTAGCGCTGAGCAAACTGTTGGCGCTATATAAATCCTGTATAATAATAATAATAATATATAAATCCTGTATAATAATAATAATAATATATAAATCCTGTATAATAATAATATATAAATCCTGTATAATAATAATAATCTATAAATACTGTATAATAATAATATATAAATCCTGTATAATAATAATATATAAATCCTGTATAATAATAATAATAATAATAATAATAATAATCTATAAATACTGTATAATAATAATATATAAATCCTGTATAATAGCAATATATAAATCCTGTATAATAGTAATAATAATAATATATAACTCCTGTATAAAAATAATATATAAATCCTGTATAATAATAATAATATATAAATCCTGTATAATAATAATAATAATAATCTATAAATCCTGTATAATAATAATCTATAAATCCTGTATAATAATAATAATAATAATCTATAAATCCTGAATAATAATAATAATAATCTATAAATGCTGTATAATAATAATAATATATAAATCCTGTATAATAATAATAATAATAATATATAAATCCTGTAGAATAGTAATATATAAATCCTGTATAATAATAATAATATATAAATCCTGTATAATGATAATATATAAATCCTGTATAATAGTAATATATAAATCCTGTATAATAATAATAATAATATATAAATCCTGTATAATAATAATAATATATAAATCCTGTATAATAATAATATATAAATCCTGTTTATTAATAATAATAATAATATATAAATCCTGTATAATAATAATAATATATAATCCTGTATAATAATAATAATAATAATAATATATAAATCCTGTATAATAATAATATATAAATCCTGTATAATAATAATAATATATAAATCCTGTATAATAATAATATATAAATCATGTATAATAATAATAATGTCTGCACATGAACATGGGATTCCCGCACATGCATCCAAATGCTGAAAATCTCTACAAGGTCCCAGATACCCAAAACCACCAGCCTGTGTGCACATGCTCAGGAATCCCCTACGCATGTGTAGACATGTCGCTGGTCCGAGGTACCTGTGCATGCGTGAGATTTTTGAAGATAGCGGCACAAAAGAGGAACGGCTGGAGAGGAATGTTGTCCGGGTGAAACTCCTCTTGTTTTACATTTCTGTGCGATTCATTCGAATGGGTTGAAATTGCTCCAAAAGTGATGCATGCACTACTTTTCAAGGATGCGCTGCACCAGGACTGTGGTACCATGTAATCCAGCGCAGGCAAATGCATTGTGTTTGTGATCTGTGTTCAGTTATTCCTGACCGCCCTCAAGTGAAATTTACTAACAGGACGCCCAAAATTTACAAACCGCATCAATTTTTTCTACTGACAAGAATCATTTAAATTTACTGACAGAGCTGTTTTTTGCTGACACTTCAAAAAAGTACATAAAATTGACATTTTAAGTGCAAAAATGATCAAATATCAATATTTAAGCTACACACCTGTAGTTCCCTCTTACATCAGAGTCTGCAGGATTCCCCCTTACAGTGCAAGGGAAACTCTGATGTAAGAGGGAACTCTGCTGATTATGATGTAAGCAGGAATGCTACAGGTGTAAAGGGGAACTCTGATGTAAGAGGGAACTCTGCGGATTATGATATAAGCAGGTATGCTACAGGTGTAAAGGGGAACTCTGATGTAAGAGGGAACTCTGCTGATTATGATGCAAGCAGGAATGCTGCAGGTGTAAAGAGGAACTCTGATGTAAGAGGGAACTCTGCGGATTATGATGCAAGCAGGAATGCTACAGGTGTAAAGGGGAACTCTGATGTAAGAGGGAACTCTGCGGATTATGATGCAAGCAGGAATGCTACAGGTGTAAAGGGGAACTCTGATGTAAGAGGGAACTCTGCGGATTATGATGCAAGCAGGAATGCTGCAGGTGTAAAGAGGAACTCTGATGTAAGAGGGAACTCTGCAGATTATGATGCAAGCAGGAATGCTACAGGTGTAAAGGGGAACTCTGATGTAAGAGGGAACTCTGCGGATTATGATGCAAGCAGGAATGCTACAGGTGTAAAGGGGAACTCTGATGTAAGAGGGAACTCTGCGGATTATGATGTAAGCAGGAATGCTACAGGTGTAAAGGGAAACTCTGATGTAAGAGGGAACTCTGCTGATTATGATGTAAGCAGGAATGCTGCAGGTGTAAAGGGGAACTCTGATGTAAGAGGGAACTCTGCTGATTATGATGCAAGCAGGAATGCTGCAGGTGTAAAGAGGAACTCTGATGTAAGAGGGAACTCTGCGGATTATGATGCAAGCAGGAATGCTACAGGTGTAAAGGGGAACTCTGATGTAAGAGGGAACTCTGCGGATTATGATGCAAGCAGGAATGCTACAGGTGTAAAGGGGAACTCTGATGTAAGAGGGAACTCTGCGGATTATGATGCAAGCAGGAATGCTGCAGGTGTAAAGAGGAACTCTGATGTAAGAGGGAACTCTGCGGATTATGATGCAAGCAGGAATGCTACAGGTGTAAAGGGGAACTCTGATGTAAGAGGGAACTCTGCGGATTATGATGCAAGCAGGAATGCTACAGGTGTAAAGGGGAACTCTGATGTAAGAGGGAACTCTGCGGATTATGATGCAAGCAGGAATGCTACAGGTGTAAAGGGGAACTCTGATGTAAGAGGGAACTCTGCGGATTATGATGTAAGCAGGAATGCTACAGCTGTAAAGGGGAACTCTGATGTAAGAGGGAACTCTGCAGATTATGATGTATGCAGGAATGCTGCATGTGTAGAGGGGAATTCTGATGTAAGGGAAGGCTCTGGTGACCAGACTATTTCAGAGTCCACAGCTTTCTCCTATACATCAGAGTTCCCATTTACATCAAGGTCTGCAGCATTTCCCTTTACATCAGAGTTCCCCTTTACATCAAGGTCTGCAGAGTTCCCTTTTGCACTATAATGGGAAATCCTGCAGACTCTGATGTAAAGGGAACTTTGGGGATACTGATTAAAGGGGGACTCTGGTGATCACAGACTACCTTCCGCAGAGTGAATACACTAAGGTATGGGGACGTTACTGATATAAGGGGGAACCTTTTTACCTGCCTCCCCCCAGCTTTACTGTATTCACTTCCCCCTTACATCAGTGAAACGAGCCCCCCCTCACCGACTGACTTTGCATCACTGTCACAGTGCCTTGCGCACGGCTCAGTCACACGGTCCTCTGGGCTCCAGCTTGGTGTCTCTGGTTTCATCTTATATTCTCCTCTCCGCAGTCCACACAAATATGACTTCCCATGACCCCGTCCAGGCAGTGCTCATACTCTTGACTCCTCTCCAGGCTTCCCCTCAGAGGCTGCAGACATGATAGGAGAGATAGCCAGAGATTGCTGATACAATACAATAGATGGTCAGAGACTGCCGATATGAAAAAGGAGATGGTCAGGCTGACATTGCGGACAAAATAAAAGAGATGTTTAGAAACTGCAGACAGGATTCAAGAGATGGTTAAAGGCTGCAGACATGATACAAAAGAGATAGTCAGAGATAGTAGACATGATACAAGAGATAGCCTGAGACTGCAGACATGATACAAGAGATAGCCTGAGACTGCAGACATGATACAAGAGATGGTCAGAGACTGCAGACATGATACAAGAGATGGTCAGAGACTGCAGACATGATACAAGAGATGGTCAGAGACTGCAGACATGATACAAGAGATGGTCAGAGACTGCAGATATGATATAACAGATGGTCAGAGATCTCAGACATGATAAAACAGATGGTCAGAGACCGCAGACATGATACAACAGATGGTCAGAGACCGCAGACATGATACAACAGATGGTTAGAGACCTCAGACATGATACAAGAGATGGTCAGAGACTGCAGACATGATACAACAGATGGTTAGAGACCTCAGACATGATACAGGAGATGGTCAGAGACCACAGACATGATACAGGAGATGGTCAGAGACCGCAGACATGATACAACAGATGGTCAGAGACCGCAGACATGATACAACAGATGGTCAGAGACCGCAGACATGATACAACAGATGGTCAGAGACCGCAGACATGATACAACAGATGGTCAGACACCGCAGACATGATACAACAGATGGTCAGAGACTGCAGACATGATACAAACGAGATAGCCAGAGATAGTAGACATGATACAAGAGATAGTCAGAGACTGCAGACATGATACAAGAAATAGCCAGAGACTGCGGACATGATACAAGAAATAGCCAGAGACTGCGGACATGATACAACAGATGGTCAGAGACTGTAGACATGATACAAGGGATGGTCAGAGACTGCAGACATGATACAAACAAGATAGCCAGAGATAGTAGACATGATACAAGAAATAGCCAGAGACTGTGGACATGATACAAGAAATAGCCAGAGGCTGCGGACATGATGGATGTTGCAGGGGTCAAGTCTTGGGGACTCGATGCTCACAGTGGTGTGGTGAGAGCCTCCAGAAGCCATGGATGGATGTTGCAGGGGTCAAGTCTCAGGGTCTTGATGCTCACAGTGGTGTGGTGAAAGTCTCCAAAAGCCATGGATGGCTGGTGCAGGGGTCCAATCTCCACATCTCAGAGCTCACAGTGGTGTGCTGAGAGTCTCCAGAAACCATGGATGGGTGGTGCAGGGTTCCGTTCTCCATGACTCGGTGCTCACAGCGGTGTGGTGGCATGGTGCAGTGGTCCAGTCTCTGGGACTCTATGGCCGAGCTGTTCACAGTGGCATGGTGGTGGGAGTGTTTAGGCTCTAGCCATAGATGGGAAGGTGAGGGCCTGGATGTGGTTCTCTGGGTCAGGACTCGGGAGGCATGCCCACTGCTGTGCTGCCATTCATTCAAAAATGGTGCCAGGCAGTGCCATGGCATTACTCACTCACTGCACATGTACCCGCCAAGCCGAAAATGTCCGAGTATGTCTGAGCCTACCCGGGCCCTGTCGGCTTTGGAACTGCGCATGAGCAGTTTCAAAGTCAGCCCGCAGCCATATTTTTTTATGGGCGGCAGTTGTCCGTAATGGACACTTATGGACAGTCTGTAAATTTCAACCCATTTACGGACGGTTGGAAACCCTGTCTGCATTTGGAGTGTCGTTAGGAATACATTGACACCCACAGCAGACCGCACAGCCAGTGTGTTTTGAACACGGAGCGGGAAACCCTCATTGAACGTAGGTATCCCATACGAGCCCTAAGGGCTCATTCACAGACAGCTCGGGGAATGGTAAAGCCAGATGGTTGAGTGGTTTTACCACCCCCCCCCAACCGCCCACCTAAAGAGGGGCATGCAGCCATTAGCAACACGCTTTGGCAAAAATTAAACCGTGTGTCACAGGACAGCCATCAAAAGCAACCCATTAAAGGGGCCACACACTGGTGGTGGGTCGAACTTTTGCGGGTGAGAAGTAGCCTCTTTACTGCCTGTCAAACATCCTCTGAAAAGCTATTCGCCACAGATTTTCTAAAGTTCGGTATGGGCTGTTGCAGGTGGAAATCAGCCCCCGGAGGTGGCCTGGGAACTTCTAAAAGTGGTGGAGCCAGAGAAGGAGTCACTCACCAGGAAGGGGTGCAGGCACCGGACGACCTCAGTCTTCGGTCATTGACAAGGAATGACTTTGTTTATGTCTACATTGCCAGAAAACCGAGCCAGGCCTGTAATGAGATGGTGACAGATGATAAATGCTGGCATTGCCAGGTCAGATCTATCAAATTCCCAGGTATCCTTTCGGCACGATTGCTCATGTACTTGTACTGTATGTGTCCTTCACTTGCTGACAGGATAAGCGAGGCCTGGCTCCTCCATTTGGTGAGGGACAGATGTTTTACCAATCCCGTGGCAACTTCCTGTTTCATTTCCAAGACAGGAAGTGAAGGGAAATCTCCCCAGCTGGATGCAAACTTCAAAACAAATGTCTTCTATAGTTTTTGTGGGACCCGTCCCCACACTTCCAGCTCAGGCCTGATGGACGCTCCCATCCTCTGTGCAAAGTCTCCATGGTAGAGATGAGCTTGGACGTCCTCTGACCTCACCTCTACCCCAACATCCAAAGTGGCGCTCTTTTTTTTAGTCCAATCAGCTGCAGGCCGGGTTATTCAGTGCCGTTGGCTAAACACGGACAGGGCACTGGCGTCCCCAGCATCCCACCTCTTTGTTTACATGTAAATGACCCGGCCCGCAGCTGATTGGACTAAGAAAAGTAGCACGACTTTAAAGTTCAGATAGAGATGAGGGCGCCTGATTCTGGGATACTTACGACACGCTTTTCAGGTGAATGAGCCATGATGATGCATCAGTGGACCAAGAAGAAACAGGAAGTCTCCTGATGATGTAAGAAGGGAAGATGGCGGCCAGGGCCTGGCGTGTGGCGACGGAGCAGCGGCTTACACCAGACAGCGCTGGACTCGCAAGGCGTGAGTAAGGGTTTTGAGTACAACTCAAGATGGAATAAGAAAACGAAATATGTGGGGGTGGAGTGACCCTGTCACCATTTTAACAATGTTCATGTAACGCCAAGGCAGCGGATCACAGGGGGTCACTCGTGAACAGGACTTTGTAATACACCTCATGACAAGAATGATATCCATGTTACTCTATATAACCATCTGCAAGTGATGTTAAGTGTAGTTTTGAACAGTAGATCCATTTTATAAGTACATATTTGTTGAGAGGCATGTCTGCCATCTTACTACACCTATTACTGAGGCAGCCATCTTGCTATACCCAAATAGAACGTGATAATGCTGTCTCATGCAGCGATGTCCGTCATCTTGGTACTCCTCCGCAGTGGCCCCCGCTCATAGCCCATCTCCTTCATCTTAGTACACCCTCTCGCCATAATCATGTTACAATAACTCCGCCATCTTGGTACACCCTCGCGGTGATTCAGCTCACCCCGGCGCCCGCCATCTTGCTCCTCCCGTGCCCTCCAATTATTCGTCTTTCCGGCCCCTCCTCCTGCAGGCAGACACTAGAATCATGGCGGCGATGAAGATGCTGAATCCTATGGCTCCGGTTTTAACCGGAGGGCGACCGGCTGAAATGGACTGGATGAACCGGGAGGTCACCACCGGGGTGAGTCAGGCCGGAAATACTGCTATGGGAGCTTCCTGGGGGCTACGCGATACCGGGAAAAGCCTGGCAGAAAGGCCGCTGGTGGTGGAACCTGTCTGCATGGATTGTGGAGGGGGCCAGAACACCTCCAGAGGAGGGAGAACGTAAACCAGCCATTGTATTAAATGTACACTGCTGAAAAAATGATAGAAACACTTTGTAATCAGAGTATAGCATGAAGTCAGTGACAGTCCTGGGATATGGATCTGGTCAGGTAAGTAACAGAGGGGGATGGTAATCAGTTTCAGCTGCTTTGGTGTTCATGAAACTAACAACAGGTGCAGTAGATGGGCAACAATGAGACAACCCCCAAAACAGGAATGGTTTTACAGGTGGAGGCCACTGGTGTGAATGTCTCTGACCAAACAATCAGAAACAGACTTCATGAGGGCCCGACTTCCTCCTGGTGCCGTGGGCCCTGGGTTCCTCCTGGTGCCGTGGGCCCTGGGTTCCTCCTGGTGCCGTGGGCCCTGGGTTCCTCCTGGTGCCGTGGGCCCTGGGTTCCTCCTGGTGCCGTGGGCCCTGGGTTCCTCCTGGTGCCGTGGGCCCTGGGTTCCTCGTGGGTCCTGGGTTCCTCGTGGGCCCTGGGTTCCTCCTGGTGCGGTGGGCCCTGGGTTCCTCCTGGTGCGGTGGGCCCTGGGTTCCTCCTGGTGCGGTGGGCCCTGGGTTCCTCCTGGTGCGGTGGGCCCTGGGTTCCTCGTGGGTCCTGGGTTCCTCCTGGTGCGGTGGGTCCTGGGTTCCTCGTGGGTCCTGGGTTCCTCCTGGTGCGGTGGGACCTGGGTTCCTCCTGGTGCGGTGGGACCTGGGTTCCTCCTGGTGCGGTGGGACCTGGGTTCCTCCTGGTGCGGTGGGACCTGGGTTCCTCCTGGTGCGGTGGGACCTGGGTTCCTCCTGGTGCGGTGGGCCCTGGGTTCCTCCTGGTGCGGTGGGACCTGGGTTCCTCCTGGTGCGGTGGGACCTGGGTTCCTCCTGGTGCGGTGGGACCTGGGTTCCTCCTGGTGCGGTGGGCCCTGGGTTCCTCCTGGTGCGGTGGGCCCTGGGTTCCTCCTGGTGCGGTGGGCCCTGGGTTCCTCCTGGTGCGGTGGGTCCTGGGTTCCTCCTGGTGCGGTGGGTCCTGGGTTCCTCCTGCTGCACAGCAATGCCCGGCCTCATGTGGGGAGAGTATGCAGGCAGTTCCTGGAGGATGAAGGAATTGATACCATTGAATGGCCCCCACACTCACCTGACCTAAATCCAATAGAACACCTCTGGGATGTCATGTTTCGGTCCATCCGATGCCGCCAGGTTGCACCTCAGACTGTCCAGGAGCTCAGTGATGCCCGGGTCCAGATCTGGGAGGAAATCACCCAGGACACCATCCATCATCTCATTAGGAGCCTCCCCCGATGTTGTCAGGCATGCATACAAGCACGTGGGGGCCACACAGACTACTGAGGACCATTCTGAGTTGCTGCAATGAAACTTCAGCAAAATGGACTCGCCTGCTGCATCATTTTTTCACTTTGATTTTTGGGGTGTCTTTGAATTCAGTCCTCTGTAGGTCGATCATTTTCATTTCCATCAAACGATGGGGCGTCCTTACGTTCCTCACACATCACCCCGTCCATGTCAGTATAGAGATCCAGCAGGAGATTTGTCCCCATTGAGATCTGATGGGTTTTCAAAGTGTTCCTTTCATTTTTGAGCAGTGAGTGTGAGAAATATATATATGTATTTATTATAATCATTCCTATATATATATATTATATAGTTATTATATATTTTATGTATGATTCACAGGGTTGTTTTTTTTTTTTTTACCCCCTGAAGTGTCCTGTATTTTCCTCTGGAGCCTGTAACTTCTGTGACAGTTGGTGCATTATTTTATGATAAAGAGAACCTGTCATTGGTGAGGTTTACATAGAATGGCTTTGACCCTAAGAGCCAGTACATGCAGATAGTTGGTGGGGGGGGGGGGGGGGTTGTCCTTTTAGAATGGAATCTGACAGATGTCCGCTCTATGCAGGTCTTGAATGAAGTGTGGAATACTAGACAGACGGAGATCTGTTACTCAATCCAGTAAAGTTAAAATATTTTTTTACACCAACTTCTAAAAGTTAAAATGGACCTTCACCCTCCCCACTTCATTGCCCATCAATCTGTTCCTACCCCCCCCTCCTCTCACACACAATGCTGACATCATTTTCCAGCTCATGATTTTTGTGTGTCTCAAGGTCACTTTTGTTGTCTTTCTATCCACAGACCACAATTATGGCGGTAGAATTCGATGGAGGAGTGGTGATCGGTGCCGATTCACGGACTACAACTGGGTAGGTTTTGGCATTGGCAGCATGGTGAAAGGGCGAGTGGTGGATACTCGAGGTGTGACAGTTAAATTCCCGGAATGCCTGCGGCGTACTAATATGTTGATGGGTCAAATAGCCGTTCGCACTCCAGCGTGTTCTGTCATGTTCTTACTTGCACTCTCCTGTGTCGCAGACCAGCTGACTCAGTCTTTATGGAGTAGAAGAAGAAATAACGCGTTTCCATTGTGCTGATGGTGGAAAATAAGTGACAGGAATCTAGAGTAATGAATTGACATAAAAGTTTCGGTGAAAATTGGCAAAAGTGGGAGTGAAACTTTAGCTCTGTTACAATAGGCTTATGGTGAACATTCCATGAAGGAATCAAGTGTTTTTGAAGGGCATTGATGGTTTAAGTTGGGGCCAGAAGATGTCCATGATGACACAAGAAGTGGGCTGCCCAAAATGCAAAGGATGGATGGAAATGTGGACAAAGTTCGAACCCTCGTATGCTCAGATAGTAGATTGAGATGGCAGAAGAATTGGACATGAAAGGCAGATTCTAACAGAGGATTTAGGAATGAGAGATTTCTGCAAAGATGGTGCTTCAAATCTTGGCAGAAGATTAGAAGGAACATCGTCTTCAAATTTTATCCCATCTTTTTAGGTCACTTTTGTTTTTTTTTTGTTTTTTTACAGTCTATTTCGGGAATTAAATTGTCACACCTCGTATTTCGGCTAATGGGCATTAGCTCTGATGTGGAGGGTACAGAAGGTGCTCTGGCAGTAGTGTCATCCTTCCTCTGTAGGGCCTCTCGTGCGGGCCTTCCTCTGTAGGGCCTCTCGTGCGGGCCTTCCCCTGCGGGGCCTCTCGTGCGGGCCTTCCCCTGCGGGGCCTCTCGCGCGGGCCTTCCCCTGCGGGGCCTCTCGCGCGGGCCTTCCCCTGCGGGGCCTCTCGCGCGGGCCTTCCCCTGCGGGGCCTCTCGCGCGGGGGGCCTCTCGCCTTCCCCTGCGGGGCCTCTCGCGCGGGCCTTCCCCTGCGGGGCCTCTCGCGCGGGCCTTCCCCTGCGGGGCCTTGTTTGTAGACTTTCTGCATGGGTCCTCCACATTGCAAGTGTGGTGGATATAGTGGCAGCATTAGCTACATACAGTAAGCAGGAGCTGGGTTCTGGCAGTTGTACGGGTGACTTCCCATCTGCGGCCAGAGCTATATTGAGTTGGCCTGAGCACTTCTCCGCCATTCAGAAGTTTTCTATTTATATCAATGAACACAAGGCTTTCTCTGATTGACAGAGGTAGAAATTTTGTCATTCACCTGCCTCTCCACCTCGGGCATTCAGAAAGAGCCTTGTATTCATTATTAAAAAAAAACAAATGTTTTCCTGATTGGCGGAGAAGTCTTCAGGCTGACTCAGTTTAGTTTCGGCAGCAGATAGGAAGTCGCCGGTACTACTGCTGGAACACAGCACTGCTGCCAGTATGTAGCTATAATGATACTACAATATAGTACGGCACACACAGCAGCCACAGTTATGTAAAGGAAATAGTTCATTGGGGTCAGCGGGGCTCAAACAAACTAAAGTCACAGGAAACCTGAAATTCCACTTTAATCTAGCCACAGGTTCTCTTTTTTAAAGAGACCCTGTCACCATAATGATTGAAAAAAAGTCACCCTGTGAACGATGTTGCCATCCCAGAGAGTGCTCAGTGCAGCCTGCACTGTTGCACACTTCTGGGTATGTTGCGTATCTTGTTTGTCATGTTTTGATCTCCCCTCCACCAGTCACCTTGTCATTACTGTTTTATTTCTTCACATGGTGACTTTGCTACTTTTTTTGGCAATAGCGTCTCTGTAATTGAGTTTTAGAAAGGTTCACAGCTGTTTATTATGACTCTGGGACTGGTCACGTGACTGCAGTAAGGTCATGCATTTGAAGTAAGTTGCCTGATTTGGTCTGTTTCTGTCAGCTGACCAATGGCTTCATGTGATTTGCCATAGTCCACCTCTTCCTTGGGAGCCGCCTGCTTATGTCTTCATTCTCTGTCCATCTATAAGTATACATATGAGCCTTTGGCCTTTGTCCATGTTTATATCTGACCGCCAACTTACATTTTATCCTTCTCTTATTACACTCTGGTCATCTAGCAGGTAGTCCCTGGTGTGGCAAAGTGAGCGCTTATCTCATGGGGGGGTCACTTACTGAACTTGTTGTCATTCTTCTGCAGTTCATACATCGCTAACAGAGTGACAGACAAGCTGACTCCGGTACACGATCACATCTTCTGTTGTCGCTCCGGCAGTGCTGCTGACACACAAGCCATCGCAGACGCCGTCGCCTACCAGCTCAGTTTCCACAGGTGAGAATCCAACGCTGACTTCATTGTATTAAAGGAGAAGTATGGTGTTTGTTAACCCCTTTGCGCCGGCGCCTTACGTCTCTTTAAGGGTTTCAGAAGACGGGAGGCGGGCGGGCAGGGTTTTTAGGGTCATGTGACCGCCGTGATTCACTGTCACAGCGGTTACATGATTGGAAAGGTCCCGATCACAAGAGGAGATCGGGACCTTTCCGTGAGTATGGGATATGCGCGCTGGAAGCGCGCTGGGCACGCTGTTTTTTCTTAATTGTAAACGCAAATGTGCGGCTGTTCGGCGTCAAGGCCCAATCGCCGGGAGGCCGCACGTTTGCGTGCAGCCGGCACCAAGAGGTTAAAAAACATACATCCATACTCGTCTCTGTGCTCTATCATTGGTATGATGCCACGGCTGTTCCACATCAGCTCTAAGCCTGAGAACTGAGTGATCACATGACCGGCGATCGCTCAGTTCTCAGTCTGTGGAGAGCGGTAACTGTTAGTCACTGCTTTGCTCTTCCAGCACTCAGCTACCGAGGGGACAGGCACAGTCACAGCTGGCTCAAGCTCTCAGCCTCATGCTGAGAGGCAGAGCCAGCTATTAATCAGGCAGCTGGGTGGATCTTAACCTTATTGTCGGGAGCCTTCCATAGCCTGGAGCAGCTCTGCCACATCAGCTGATAGTGGATAGTAGACAAAAGCCCAACTCTGAGTCACAGAACGACAAAAGTAAGTGAACTCCTGTGACCTACAAGAGATGTATGGCCAATAAAGCCTTTACCACTTCACTTTAGCTCCGGGCCAGTTTTGGCGCTTTTTTTACATTTTAAAATCAGTATTTTTTGCTAGAGGATGTCTTAGAACCCCCAAATATTATAATACTCTAATATTATAATATTTTTTAAAAGCAGAGGCCCTAGAGCACGGGTGTCAACTGGCGGCCCTCCAGCTGTTGCCAAACTACAAAGTCCCATGAGGCATTGCAAGACTGAAAGTTACAAGCATGACTCCTAAAGGCAGGGGCATGATGGGACTTGTAGTGTCGCAACAGCTGGAGGGCTACCAGTTTGACACCTCTGCCCTAGAGAATAAATTGGTGGTTTTTAAAAAAAAAACTGTAGCTGCTGACACTCACCTGTCCCTTTATCCTTCGGTGTCCTGACACCGGCCGGGTTGACCGACCATCCTGTCTCTGTGCCGGCATCTTGACTGTGGGCACCCGGCTGTGACAGCTTGCGGATTCACAGCCGGCTGCCCACTGCACATGTGCGAGTAGCTCTTCGCTTTGTGAATAGTCCTGTAGTCTTCTGGGACCTCTCATGTGTTCCAGAAAACTAGGGGGGAGGGCAATCACCTAGGCGATTGCAGTGGGAGTGGGCACCTGTCGAAATTCCCCAAAGGTGAAAATCCTTAATGGAGAGCGGGCACAAAGGCTTAAAGCAGAACTTCCCCTTTTGGGTGGAGCTCTGCTTTAACCCCTTTACGCCAGCCGCACACAAATGTGCGGACTCCCGGGGTCTGGGCCTAGACGCCGAGCGGCCGCACGTTTGCGTTCATGTAACAAAAAACATATGTGCTGAGAGCGCGTGCCCTGCGCGCTCCCAGCACACCTGCGGTACTCACGGAATGGTCCCGATCCGCTCTTTCGATCTGGACCTTTCCCGATCATGTGACCACAGTGATGACGCGTCACTTGATCCCTAAACCACGCCCCACCCGCCTCCCAGCATCTGAAACTCTTAAAGGGCTAGGAGGCGCCAGCAGGAAGGGGTTAAGTTATTAAGTCTGTAGTGAAGTTATAGAATCTACAAACAATGTGGGATATTCTGTGCATTCAGAAAGTATTCAGACCCCATTCATTTTATTTCCAATTTTGTTGTGTAGCAGCCTGATATTACAGTTGTTTAAATGTATTTATTTTTTCTCATTAATCTACACTCCGTACCTCATAATGACAAAGTGAAAACAGAATTCTAGAAATGTTTGCAAATGTATGAAAAAGGAATACCTGAAATATGACATTGGCATAAGTATTCAGACCCTTTGCAACAACACTTAAAATTTAGCTTGGGTGCCTTCTATTTCTCCTGATTGTTGCTGTGATGTCTCTACACCTTGGGGGAAAAAATAAATTGGACATGATTTGGAAAGGGGCGCACCTAACTGTGAAAGGCCTCATAATGCATTCTGTATCAGAGTTCAAAGGAACTGTCTGCAGAGCTCAGAGACAGGATTATTCCAAGACACAGATCTGAAGAAGGCTACCAAAACATTTCTGCTGCACTGAAGGTTCCTAAGAGCAGTGACCTCCATAATTCTCAAATGGAAGAAGTTTGGCACAACCAGGACTCTTCAAAGAGCTGGTCGCCCGGTTGAGGTAGAAGGGCCTTAGTAAGAGAGGTGAACCCAATGGTCACTGACTGAGCGCCATAGATCCTGGGTGGAGATCGGGCAAAATGGCATTAATAATGGTGCCTTTTCCTGTTTCTGATAGCATTGAGCTGGGGGCTCCCCCTCTCGTACACACCGCTGCCAGCCTCTTCAAGGACATGTGCTACAGGTACCGTGAAGATTTGATGGCCGGGATCATCGTAGCCGGATGGGATTCTAGAAAGGGTGGACAGGTGAGAATAGACGCCCCCTACCCATCCTTCTGTAGTCTCAAGCTACCCTCTTACTATCTATTATGTTTCCCTCACACAGGTTTATACTGTACCCATGGGAGGGATGATGGTCCACCAGCCCTTCTCCATAGGAGGATCCGGGAGTTCATATATCTATGGCTTTGTGGATTCTACATACAGGACGGGAATGACCAAGGAGGAGTGTGTGAAATTTACAGCCAATGGTGAGATCAATGTGGCACTGAGGCACAAGTCTTTCCTCCTCCTCCTGCGGGGTGATAGAAAGAAGGGGCTATGAGTCTGTCCTCCTCCTGCAGGGTGATACAGACAGAAGGGGGCTATGAGTCTGTCCTCCTCCTGCCGGGTGATACAGACAGAAGGGGGCTATGAGTCTGTCCTCCTCCTGCCGGGTGATACAGACAGAAGGGGGCTATGAGTCTGTCCTCCTCCTGCCGGGTGATACAGACAGAAGGGGGCTATGAGTCTGTCCTCCTCTTGCAGGGTGATACAGACAGAAGGGGGCTATGAGTCTGTCCTCCTCCTGCAGGGTGATACAGACAGAAGGGGGCTACGAGTCTGTCCTCCTCCTGCAGGGTGATACAGACAGAAGGGGGCTATGAGTCTGTCCTCCTCCTGCAGGGTGATACAGACAGAAGAAGGGGCTATGAGTCTGTCCTCCTCCTGCAGGGTGATACAGACAGAAGGGGGCTACGAGTCTGTCCTCCTCCTGCAGGGTGATACAGACAGAAGGGGGCTATGAGTCTGTCCTCCTCCTGCAGGGTGATACAGACAGAAGGGGGCTACGAGTCTGTCCTCCTCCTGCAGGATGATACAGACTGAAGGGGTGTATGAGTCTGTCCTCCTCCTGCAGGGTGATACAGACAGAAGGGGGCTACGAGTCTGTCCTCCTCCTGCAGGGTGATACAGACAGAAGAGATCTATGAGTCTATCCTCCTGCAGGGTGATACAGACAGAAGGGGGCTATGAGTCTGTCCTCCTCCTGCCGGGTGATACAGACAGAAGGGGGCTATGAGTCTGTCCTCCTCCTGCCGGGTGATACAGACAGAAGGGGGCTATGAGTCTGTCCTCCTCTTGCAGGGTGATACAGACAGAAGGGGGCTATGAGTCTGTCCTCCTCCTGCAGGGTGATACAGACAGAGAAGGGGGCTACGAGTCTGTCCTCCTCCTGCAGGGTGATACAGACAGAAGGGGGCTATGAGTCTGTCCTCCTCCTGCAGGGTGATACAGACAGAAGGGGGCTATGAGTCTGTCCTCCTCCTGCAGGGTGATACAGACAGAAGGGGGCTACGAGTCTGTCCTCCTCCTGCAGGGTGATACAGACAGAAGGGGGCTATGAGTCTGTCCTCCTCCTGCAGGGTGATACAGACAGAAGGGGGCTACGAGTCTGTCCTCCTCCTGCAGGATGATACAGACTGAAGGGGTGTATGAGTCTGTCCTCCTCCTGCAGGGTGATACAGACAGAAGGGGGCTACGAGTCTGTCCTCCTCCTGCAGGGTGATACAGACAGAAGAGATCTATGAGTCTATCCTCCTGCAGGGTGTTTTGTGTGGTTATACTTTCTTCTGTAAAAAGTTGTCTTTCTCTCTTCTGTTAGCTTTGGCATTGGCGATGGAGCGGGACGGGTCCAGCGGTGGAGTGATTCGTCTTGCCGCCATCACGGAGTCAGGGGTGGAGCGACAGGTTATTCTCGGTAATGAGCTCCCCAAGTTTCCAGTATCGTAATGTCAAACCAGTTTCCTCTCTCTGTAGTCTGGTAGCTCTTATGTTTTGTTACTACAATGATGTTAAACAGAATAAAAGGTGACTTGTGAACCTTACCAGGCCGTGCCATTGTCTCCTCTTTGATGAAAATCAGTCAGGACAGACATACGTCAGCTTAGTCCACCAACTTTTTTCTTTTTAAAGGTGCATGTATTGAAAGTGTCATCTTTATGCATTTACTATTATTTTGCATTTATTAGTTTTTGTCACAGAAGCCAGCAGAGCATAGAGCATGGCACCTGAGACACCAGTACATTGTGGGTGCAATGTGCAAACCCCCCCCCAATGTATTCCCCAGCCTCAGGTCTGTAGGAGGTATGAATGTGCTGTTATGGGGCTGGAGAAAGTGCGGCTGAACTACAGGAGGAGGGAGGATGGATCCCCGCCACGCTGCCTAAATGATGCGGCCGAACAGGAAGAACCACACGGCGGTGCTAATTTCACATCATTAAACCTTTCATTTCAATGCATTTTATTCATTTTAACTTTGTCAGAATGACAAAAAGATATCATGCAGGAAAAAAAACCGTGTCGCAGCCCCAAGTTGTAAAATCTACTCAAAGACAACAACATAAATGGTTATATAGTAAAATGGTACAAAAACAGTCGTCGTAACAGTTTAAATCAGGGATTTGCAGCCTTTGTACCTTTTGGTACACATTTTTGAGATCTTGGTGAGCCCCTGAAATAATGTTCAGATGTACAGCTCACAGAACATTGGTATGATCAGCTCGCTGTTGTATCATATCATATATATATATATGATGTGTGTGTGATCTCTATATTTTTAGAGATCGCATCAAGTAGAATCCATATTAAAACTTATCTATTAATATGAAACTTGTGCTTTTTTTTTTTTTTTTTTTGCACATATTCAATTCTGGGTCCAACTTAACCCCTTCACGCCTGAGGGTAAAACAAATCTAAATGCCTAAGCACAATTTTGCAATGTTGACCTGTGTTAGTAAAACTGTACATATCATCACAACTACTTTGTACATTCGGGTGAATTATACCACGTTTTTCTCAGGACAAATTGGGCTTTTATTTGGTGGTAAATGGTAATGGATATCTCCTGATTCTTTTTTTTATTATCAAAGGCAAACTGACCCAAAATAGTAAAAAAAAAAAAAAATCATTTTTTTAATTTAGCTGTGTGTTTCTTGTTACTACCATAACCTACCACCAATGAACAACCCAAAATAAGTTTTCCAGCTCTTGACGATCGCAGCGATACCATATATGTGTATGTTGTTTGTACTCGTAGTACAGCCCATAATCAATAGTGCACTTTTTTTTTTAACCTAAAACACACTGACACACCAATTTTTATTTATTTATTTATTTATTTATTTTTTATCCTGACCTTTGACCCAAACACGTACCCTGGCACTGAACTAGATCAAACCTTGATCTAGGTATTTTTTTCTTTATTTTTTATTTTATTTTTTTATATTTATTTATCTTTTTTTTTTCTTTCCCCTCTATGCCTGGAGTTAGAGAAATAATGTATCTCTCTCCATTCATAGAGAGAGAAAAAAAGAAGGGGTCCTGACTATACAGTGACTGATCACTGAGATAGCCAATCGGAGGCTATCACAGCAATCATGTGACCCAGAATCGAGAGTCCCGGGTCCTGATCGTTAGAACTGGACCCGGTGCTATCAGTGGCACCCCGGTCTTTGTGCTGGTAGAACGCCGTGCAGCGCTCTCCCAGCAGAAAGACAGGTACACAAATATGCGGCCCCACGGAAAAAGGCCCAGTTCTGTGAGGCCGCATATTTGTGTTACGTTGGCGTCAAGGGGTTAAGTTATCGGCATACGGGGGAGAAAGTGTACGCTGCATGGGAGCAGGGCACATTACATGGGAGTGGGGCACACAGCTGGGCACATTACATGGGGCACACTACTCCGGACAGACCACGGGGCACACTACATGGGAGTGGGGCACATTACATGGGGCACACTACTCTGGACAGGGCACACTACATGGGAGTGGGGCAGGCCACAGGGCACACTACATGGGAGTGGGACAGGCCACAGGGCACACTACTCTGGACAGGGCACACTACATGGGAGTGGGACAGGCCACAGGGCACACTACATGGGAGTGGGGCACATTACATGAGGCACACTACTCGAGACAGACCACATGGGAGTGAGGCACACTACTCTGGACAGGGCACACTACATGGGAGTGGGGCAAACCACAGGGCACGCTTCATGGGAGTTGGGCACCTTACATGGGGCACACTACTATAGAAAGGGCACACTACATGGGAGTGGGGCAGACCACAGGGCACACTACATGGGAGTGGGGCACATTACATGGGGCACACTACTCGGGACAGGGCACACTACATGGGAGTGGGGCACATTACATGGGGCACACTACTCTGGACAGGGCACACTACATGGGAGTGGGGCAGGCCACAGGGCACACTACATGGGAGTGGGGCACATTACATGAGGCACACTACTCGAGACAGACCACATGGGAGTGAGGCACACTACTCTGGACAGGGCACACTACATGGGAGTGGGGCAGACCACAGGGCACGCTACATGGGAGTTGGGCACCTTACATGGGGCACACTACTATAGAAAGGGCACACTACATGGGAGTGGGGCAGACCACAGGGCACACTACATGGGGGTGGGGCACATTACATGGGGCACACTACTCGGAACAGGGCACACTACATGGGAGTGGGGCACATTACATGGGGCACACTACATGGGAGTGGGGCACATTACATGGGGCACACTACACGGGACAGACCACAGTGCGTATTGTGGAGGTGGAAGTTGGGCACACTACTGTACTGGTTTCCTTCTTATGCAGAGGTGGTTCTCTTGGCACGCTGTGCCCTGACGGCCCTCCTCTCCATCCCAGATGATGTCACATGCAAGCACCTGGGATGGACAGGGGGAGGGGTCGGCGGGGAACAGTACACCACAGCCTACACTATCCCAGCTGCTTCCCTTATCTTTGTGTGTGTCGGCAGAGGAATGTGATCTACCTGTCTGCTGCCTGCGACTGACAAGATTGCCACGGAACTCCTGGGGACCTCTCGGTTCTCCCCCGAATACTGCTTGAGAATCACTGATTTAAACCGCAAGGCTTAGGGTGGCTAAGCAGATGGCGGCAACTCAAAGCCAGCAGCCTACCCCTCCAAATGTCACACTACTACCAGCCGTAACCTCCGCAACCTTAACCCTGCCCCCCTCCACTCTGCAGCTGATCAACTCCACAACCGCATCCTCCCCCTGTCCTGCCCCGACTTGGCCATGACTGCCTACAACAACGCGCTGTCAACAGCCCTTGACTCACTAGCGCCTTTAACCACACGCAACATCAGACCCCGACCGCTCCAGCCCTGGCAGACTGATCACACCAAAACCCTCAAACGACACAGTCGTGCCCTGGAGCGACTATGGCGCAAAACCAAATCCCAACAAGCCTTCACCCGCTACAAATCTGCCTTCCACACCTACACCTCCTCCCTCCACGCAGCCAAACAGGCCTACTTCCTTACCCTTATCAAGGCCCTCTCCTCCAATCCTCGCCGACTCTTCTCCACCTTCAACTCTCTACTCTCGCCACCCCCACCTCCACCCAGCACCTCACTCACTGCCCTTCAGATTGCCAATCACTTCAAAAACAAGATTGACACAATTCGCAAGGACATCGCCGCAACTCACACACCCTCTCAACCCGTCCCCTCTCACACAGCTACCCCCTCATCCCCCCTCCCCCTCGACATAACCCACAGGGACTTCGTCGCTGCTCAAACTCCCTCCAACCCCCTTCCCCCTCACTCAGCTACCCCCTCTTCACCCCTCTCCCACGGCCTCACCACTGCTCTGACCTCCACCCCACCCTACCTTCCTCATACTGAAGCTCCCCCAACACTCCGCACCTTTGACCTTATCACCATCGAGGAAGTCTCCAAGATCCTCTCTGATGCCCGCCTCACCACCTGCCCCCTCGACCCTATCCCCTCACAACTCCTACGACCTCCCTCCCCCCCTCCATCCTATGCTCCCTCTCCTCTGGCACTTTCCCTTCCCCTCTGAAACATGCACACATCACCCCCATACTTAAAAAGCCCTCCCTGGACCCCAATGACCCGAACAACCTCAGACCCATCTCCCTGCTCCCATTTACATCTAAACTCCTCGAGCGCCTCGTCTACACCCGCCTATGCTCTCACCTAAACGACAACAACCTCCTCGATCCCCTACAGTCCGGCTTCCGTCCCCTACACTCCACCGAAACCACCTTACTCAAACTCTCCAACAACCTTCTAACCGCCAAAGCTAATGGCCACTATTCAGTGCTCCTACTCCTTGACCTCTCTGCGGCCTTCGACACAGTCGACCCACCCACCCCCTCCTCCTCAAAAAACTACACTCCCTCGGCCTCAGAGATTCTGCTCTCTCCTGGCTCTCATCCTACCTGTCACAACGCTCTTTCAGCATTACCTATAATGCTACCACCTCCCCCTCACTCCCCCTCTCTGTTGGGGTCCCTCAAGGCTCTGTCCTCGGGCCCCTTCTCTTCTCCATCTACACCTCCTCCCTTGGCCAACTCATACACTCTCACGGCTTCAACTACCACCTATATGCCGACGACACACAAATCTATCTCTCAACCCCCCACCTCACCCCCTCGGTCTCCGTCCGAATCACACACCTGTTGAGCGACATATCAGATTGGATGTCACTCCACTTCCTTAAACTGAACCTCTCCAAAACCGAGTTTCTTGTCTTCCCCCCCCCCCCCCCCCCCAGCCCGGACACCACCCCCCATTGACTTCTCCATCATGTCCAACAACGCCACCATCAAACCCGCCCTGCAGGCCAGAGTACTTGGTGTCATTTTGGACTCCAACCTATCCTTCCAGCCCCAAGTCCAATCACTAACTAATTCATGCAGACTCCACCTCCGCAACATCGCCAAAATCCGCACGTTCCTAACCCCAGAAACCACTAAACAGCTCATCCACTCCCTCATCATATCACGACTCAACTACTGCAACCCTCTCCTCACTGGCCTGCCTCACCGCTGGCTATCCCCGCTTCAGTCCATCCTGAATACGGCTGCCAGACTCATTCACCTTTCCAACCGCTCCGTCTCCGCCACCCCCCTCTGCCAATCCCTCCACTGGCCTCCACCCCCCTCTGCCAATCCCTCCACTGGCCTCCACCCCCCTCTGCCAATCCCTCCACTGGCTTCCGATTGCGCAATGGATCAAATTCAAAATCCTAACGCTGACGTACAAAGCTGTCCACCATATTGCCCCGAACTACATCACTGACCTAATATCCAAGTACCGCCCAGCACGCACACTCCGCTCCTCACAAGACCTCCTTCTCTCTAGTTCCCTGGTCTCCTCCTCCCATGCCCGCCTCCAGGACTTCTCCAGGGTGTCACCCATCCTCTGGAACTCCCTGCCCCAACCCATCAGATTATCACCTACTCTCCTCTCCTTTAGGCGCACCCTGAAAACCCATCTCTGCAGGGAAGCCTACCCCACCCCCTGCTAACTTGCCGACCTCCTCCACTCTTCCTACCACTCCATCCCCCACAGCTTTCTCCTCCTGTGCCACCATCCCCTCCCTCCTAGATTGTAAGCTCCAAGGAGCAGGGCCCTCGATCCCCTCATGTTTTGCATTGTATTGGTATTGTTCTGTCACATGTTCTGTCCCCCTCTGTAATGTACAGCGCTGAGCCAACTATTGGCGCTTTATAAATACTGTATAATAATAATAATAATAATCGGTATCAGAGAAAAGTAGGGAGTGAGCAAGGAGAAAAGAAGAGTTGATTGGCAGCACAGTGGCTAAATGGTTCGCACTTCCGCCTGGCAGTACTAGGGCCGTTAGTTCGAATCCCAACCACGGCACCACCTGCCTGGAGTTTGCATGTTCTCCCTGTGCCTGTGTGGGTTTCCACCTGGTACTCCAGTTTCCTCCCACACTCCAAAGACATGCTGGTAGGTTAATTGGCTCCTGTGTAAATTGTCCCTAGTATGTGTATGTATGAATGTGAGTTAGGGACCTTAGACTGTACGCCCCTTGAGGGTTAGGGACCTTAGACTGTACACCCCTTGAGGGTTAGGGACTGATGTGAATGTACAATATAT
Source organism: Staurois parvus (assembly GCA_951230385.1). NCBI lineage: Eukaryota > Metazoa > Chordata > Amphibia > Anura > Ranidae > Staurois > Staurois parvus. The sequence goes on along the minus strand of CATNWA010017263.1, from coordinate 58,789 downwards.
ATGTAAAGCGCTGTGTACGTTGATGGCGATATATAAGTACCTGAAATAAATAAATAATGACCAAGGGAGTCAGAGTTGCACAGAGAGAGGTAGGAAAGAGATGTAGAGGAAGGGTGTGGGGGGCAGAGAGGCTCCCATCTGTCATAATGATTTTTAATAGCCAAGTGGATATCACCTAGAAAGAGCAGGATGGTGATTTGAGAGCCATGGGTTCCATATCTTAAAGGATCAGTTAACTTTTTGCTAATAAGTAATAAAATGTACGTTTTTATTTTTTGCAGGTAAAAAAATTTGCAGATCGCTAGTGCCGTGCAGGTCACCTGCCAGTATATCTACTTACCTGTAGGGGATGTATGGGGAAGCAGACATACTGATGGGAAGAATCTATGAACTACCACCACCACCTTCATTGAGAACTAAAAGCCGACAGCTGCAAAGGCTGTTGGGACTTGTAGTTTCTCATTCACAGGACTGTGAATGAGTGACACGGCTGTGCACTTTTTTTTTTTGTTAATTTTGACAGCTAGCAGGATGAGAAGGGGTGGGGGGGGGGGGGGGGGGGGACAGTCTATGGTAACATTATAGGTTACACTCTGAATATGGGTATAACATGCTATGAAAGGTGAACTTGTCCTTTAAAGCGGAGCTCCACCCAAAAGGGGAAGTTCCGCTTTAAGGACTGCTCCCCACTAAGGATTGGCACCTTTGGGGGGGGCGGGTACCCGAATTTGACAGGTACCCACTCCCATTTCCGGTCCGCTCGCCTATGCGATTTGAAACGGAAGTTGTCCTCCCCGCTCCCTCCCTGTAGTCTTTTGGGACATGTGACAGGTCCCAGAAGTCTACAGGACCATTCATGAAGTGCAGCGCTACTCGCGCATGCGCAGTGGGCACTCAGCTGTGAATCCGCATGCTATCACAGCCGGGTGCCCACACCGTAGATGCTGGCCTCCTGGAATACAGGATGGCCGGTGAAATGGGCTGCGGGGGACACACACCATGGGACCGGGGGACAGGTAAGTGGCTGTTTTTTAAGTCAGCAGCTACAGTTTCTGGAGCTGCAGACTTTTCTTTTTTGACAGGTGAGTGGAACTCCGCTTTAAGATATTTGGCTTGACTATTGAGGTTGCTAGTTAGTTAGAAGCCATCCAGTCTGGTTTCAACCTCAGACAAACAAATTGTTACTTCCAGGCAGGGCTGTGGATAAGGGGGTACCACCAGTCCTCCTATACAGGGCCCAGGCCAACAGGGGGCCCAGGTAAATGGGTGAATCAGATGTGGGCAGAGAGGGTGATCGGTACGGCTGGGGGGCAATAACTGGAACTGATCCCCTATATTGCTCTGCAGCAGCTGAACGCTGGGTTCTTCTCCTCTCCCTCCTGCTGGCTCTCAGCTGCTGCAGAGAGGAGGAACCTCCAGCCTGTGATTGACAGCCTCAGCTCTGTTCCTGTGAGCTGTGTGTGTGTTCCTGGAGGGGGGGGGAATGTTCCTTCCCTCCAATCAGCTCCCAGAACTGTCCTCACTGAGCTCTGCAGAGTGTAATTTCAGCTCTCCACCTCTTTTTTTTTTTTCTGAAAGCTCAGACAAGTATTGTAAATTCGGCCCTTTGACCAGCTGTAGAGAAGAGAAGACTGCAGATTAACAGGTACAACTTATGTAGGAGGATTTGGACTGCAAGAAGCTGCTTTACACAATTGCAGTGTGCGGGACTGAAAGCTTGTAAGGTGGGACGGCATTTTATTCAAGGAGCATATAGCGCCTGTACTTGCGGTTTAATCCTTCCCTTCTGTGCCATGCAGGTCTGCACAAGCAACAGGCCGCCATCTGGAAGCTGATTACTAGCAGCCAGCATGCTATGGGGGAGGGGAGGAGGGGGGGTTATAACATGCGGCATCAAAGTCTTGCTAACTGCAAAATGGTAGAAGGATTCTCAGTTTGATATATAAAGGAAAAGTCAGCAATTCTGTATTAGAGGCTTTTTATTGAATGGAACTCACCAACATTCCATCTATGCCAACCCAATGAAAACAAAGCAGTTCATTTATAACCACCAAAAAAACAAAAATATGAAAAAGAGAGTGTAACCCCCCCTCCCCCCCCAAAATCATTGCAAAGTATTCTGCGGTGGACAGCCATGTGCTCTATGCCGGGACAGTAGGGCCATCCGTCCTGCTGGATGATAGAAGGACATGGCTGAAAAGCAGACTGGGTGGATTCATGTCTCCGGCAGTACTGAGCCTGACCATCGGGTGTCGCTATTCATTTTCCAGTAAATTGCTTAAATAGATTTTTTTTTTTATAAAGACAAAACTTTCCGGAACTCTTCAAATGAGATGTGAGATATAAAATCACTGACGTCGGAACCTGGCCGTGTTCCAGTATATTGCTACTTATTAGAAAGCGATACATTGGAGCAGGGGTGAATTGACAACTCATGGGGCCCCTGGGCAATAGGGGATTATGGGGCCCCTGTGTCCTCGCCCACACCCAAAAAGCCAATGAAAGGTACCAGCTGCATCTCATTGGGCCCCCTACTGACTCCGGGCCCTCAGGCAGTGCTGAGTGCTCGAATGGTCAGTCCGCCCCTGCATTGGAGGCAAAACCCAGCAACAAGATGGGAGGCGGATATCGCTACACGGTGGGAGGTTATGTGTTGAGATTCCAGATAGTAATAATAATGGCGGTGTGAGGACAGCGCCACGGTTACAATATTTATTTCTTACGTTTTATAAGTGAGGTGTGATGATCTACAAATGTCCGGGAGGTACAATGTATTCCCCAAGATGTACAATACTGACATCTGCTGGTGGGTACAGAGAACTGCATGCTCCAAGCTGCACCCATCAGATATGCACAATACTGACATCTGCTGGTAGGCATGGAGTACTGCATGTTCCAAGCTGTAACTGTCAGATCAGTAAAATACTGACATCTGCTGGTGGTTACAGAGCACTGCAGGCTCAAGCTGTAACTTTCAGATTGGTACAATGGTGACATCTGCTGGTGGAAACGGAGTACTGCAGGATCAAGCTGTAATGGTCAGAGAGGTACAATGCTGACATCTGCTGGTGGGCACAGAAAACTGCATGCTCCAAACTGCACCCATCAGATATGTACAATACTGACATCTGCTGGTAGGCATGGAGTACTGCATGTTCCGAGCTGTAACTGTCAGATCAGTAAAATACTGACATCTGCTGGTGGTTACAGAGCACTGCAGGCTCAAGCTGTAACTTTCAGATTGGTACAATGGTGACATCTGCTGGTGGAAACGGAGTACTGCAGGATCAAGCTGTAATGGTCAGAGAGGTACAATGCTGACATCTGCTGGTGGGCACAGAGAACTGCATGCTCCAAGCTGTAACTGTCAAGTCAGTACAATACATACATCTGCTGGTGGTTATAGAGCACTGCAGGCTCAAGCTGTAACTGCCAGAGTGGTACAATGCTGACATCTGCTAGTGGGTATGCAGTATTGCATGCTGCAGGCTGTAACTGTCAGATCTGTACAATACTGACATTTGCTGGTTGTTATGGAGTACTGTATGTTCCAATCTGTAACTGTCAGGTAAGTGCTTTACTGACATCTGCTGGTGGTTACAGAGCACTGCCCGCTCAAGCTGCAACTGTCAGAGCAGTACAATACTGACAGCTGCTGGTGACTATGGAGTAGTGCATGGTCAAATCTATACCTGTGGTTCAGTACAATCCTGACATCTGCTGTTTAGTATGATGTATTGCATGTTCCAGTTTGTAACGATCGGGTCAGTTCAATACTGACATCTGCTGGTAAGTATGGTGTATTGCATGCTCCAATCTGTAACTCAACTCAGTACTGACATCTACTGGTGGGTACAAAGTGGTGCAGTAAGTCAGTATAATCCTCATATCTGCATGGGGATGTGAAGTACTTCATGTTTCTATTTGTCCCTGGTAGATCAGTAAATGCTCCAAGCTATACTTGTAGGGTCAGTTCAGTACTGATATCTGCCGTTGGATGCATGTAGTACATTCTCCAAGCTGTAACTGTCAGGTCAGTGCAATACTGACATCTATTGGGGGGTAGAGAGTGCTACACTCTTCAAGCTGTAACTGACGGGTCAGCACAATGCGGACATCTGATGGTAGATAGAAGTACTGCATTATGTTAAGCTGTGACTATTAGATCAGTACAATACTGACATCTGCTGATGGGTAGAAGTACTGCATCACTTTAAGCTGTGGCTATTAGATCAGAACAATACTGACATCTGCAGGTAGGTGAAATGTACTGCGATCGGCATTGTAACTGTTGGATCAGTACAATACTGACATCTGCTGATGGGTAGAAGTACAGCATCACTTTAAGCTGTGACTATTAGATAAGAACAATACTGACATCTGCTGGTTGGTAAAATGTATTGCATGACTGGCAGATCAGTAAAATGCTGACATCTGCTGGTGGGTATGGAGTACTGCAGGCTCAATCAGTAACTGTCAGAGTTACAATGCTGACATCTGCTGGTGTGTACAGAGAACTGCATGCTCCAAGCTGTATCTGTCAAGTTAACTGTCAAGTCAGTACAATACTGACATCTGCTGGTAGGTATGGAGTACTGCATGTTCCAATCTGTAATTGTCAGATTAGCGCAATACTGACATCTGGTGGTTACAGAGCATTGCAGGCTCAAGCTGTAACTGTCAGAGTGGTACAATGCTGACATCTCCTGGTGGGTATGAAGTACTGCAAGCTGTAACTGTTAGATCAGTACAATACTGACATCTGCTGGTAGGTATGGAGTACTGCATGTTCCAATCTGTAATTGTCAGCTTAGCGCAATACTGACATCTGGTGGTTACAGAGCACTGCAGCCTCAAGCTGTAACTGTCAGCGTGGTACAATGCTGACATCTCCTGGTGGGTATGCAGTACTGCATGTTCCAATCTGTAATTGTCAGATTAGCGCAATACTGACATCTGCTGATAGATATGAAATATTGTATCCTAGTTGTACCTGTCAGGTCAGTACAATACTGTCTGCTGATGGTTAGTTGTAAGTAATGCAAGCTGTAACTGTCAACTCAGTACAACATTGACATCTGCTGGTGGAAAGTGAATATGGCACCTTCTAAGTTTCTCCATGCCAGTTCAGTACAATACTGACATCCTCTGGTGGGTATGCAGTAGTGCATGCTTCAAGTTAATCTCAGATCAGTGTATTTCTGACATCTGCTGGTTGTTTTAGAGTTTACTACAGTGTACAAGCTTGTAATTGGCATCGATATATTCTGAAATGTATGCAAGCATTAAGTATTGCACATTCCAAGCCTGCAAGAGGACGGAGGGTATTGCGTAGAACAATGCTGACATCTGCTGGTGGATGGTAAGTCTTATATGTATAATGACGCAATCACCACTTTAGCCCCACTGCTGCCATCTTCTGGTAGGTAGAAGGCATTGCATCTTCCAAGCTTACAATTGTATACATGAGGCAAGTTATAGGATGATTCCACTCGTCTGCTTGTGCCGCACATGTAATCCAACCTCCTTTATTGTCCCCTAGGTGGGGGCCACCAAATATTCTTGTCCACCTATTTAAATCTAGTGTATGGTGAGGGCTGTCAATAGTGTCAGTCCTTCTTCTGCTCAGTTGGTGGAGTCAATCTCGTTCATGGCGGAGTCCATTTCGTGGCGGAAGGACACCCTGGCTTTTCCGCTGAAGTAGGCCCGGTTTGGTTGCGAGTCTGTATCGCTGCCCGCAGAGTTGGTGGAGCGGAGCCTAGGTTTCTCCTCCACCGGAGAGGGGGTAGGTGGCTCTGTGGGGAGGAGAGAGAAAGGAATTAGGAAGAGCTTTGAACCCTTATCCACCTACTAACGCTCTACACCACCGTAGATGAGATCCGGTTTGGACCCAGACAATCAAGGCTGCCATATTGTTTCTATTGTGTTATCTGTTTTCTGTTCATTTTTCTTTTTTTAGTTTTGAATAGAGTGGGTGAGGATTAGTGGGCCTGCAATGATCATTTCCTATCATACATCAGGTAGGGCACTGTGGGCTCTACAGACAGCACTTGTCACAGAGTGATGAATGGGGGTCACCATTAAGCCCCGTATGTACTCACCTTCCTGAGTCTTGCTCTTCTTCCTCTCTTTCCTCCTTCCGTACCAAGGGAAACATCGCAGAGTCTTCACCCCCATGCTGAGAAAATAAAAAAGACATTTATTTGTACAAATGATCCATTATACAGAAATAACACGGGGGGTCCCAGCCCTGAATTATCCTACAGGTGACTTGTATTCAGATATAACACGGGGGGTCCCAGCCCTGAATTATCCTACAGGTGACTTGTATTCAGATATAACACGGGGGGTCCCAGCCCTGAATTATCCTACAGGTGACTTGTATTCAGATATAACACGGGGGGTCCCAGCCCTGAATTATCCTACAGGTGACTTGTATTCAGATATAACACGGGGGGTCCCAGCCCTGAATTATCATACAAGTGACTTGAATTCAGATATAGCACGGGGTCCCAGCCCTGAATTATCCTACAGGTGACTTGAATTCAGATATAGCACGGGGTCCCAGAACTGAATTATTGTACAGATGACCCCTATACAGATATATTACAGGGGTCCTGGCGTTGAATTATCCATACAGATGACCCCTATATAGATATATTATGGAGGTCCTGTCAAGGATTCGTTAAACGATCACCCTGTCACGTGTCCACCACACGCCACGCCCACAGCGACTAGCTAACCGTGACGGCCGCGACAGGGTGGTAAAGAGGGGATAATAAAGGGATTTACACTTAAATATCTCAAACCGTATATAAGATCAGCTGTGATACCTTTTCACAGCCCGCACTACCTCTGGCCACCACCAGATGGAGACTCCAATCTAGCTGGTTGACCACACACTGGCAGATACGATCTTACATACAACCTGGTGCCCTGATTAGAGTTGAGGACCAGCTTAGTAATCACACGCCTTTCTAAAGGTCCCTTCAGCTATCCTAGCTTGAACCCCGGTGTTGATAACCCTTCCACTGTCCACACCCCCCCCCCCCCCCCCCCCCCACCCACAAAGGTAGCCTGCCACCACCCAACAGTTTATCCGCAGAACGGTCTGTTGAGACATCCCACACACACAGATCTCCGTCTGGCAGATCTGTTACCTTTGCAATCTGCGTGCAATCTGCCCACTCACAGTGCAGTTGCATACAGGCAATGAGCTTAACCGAGCGTTTTAAAGGCACTAAAATACAATACAATCTAATCTCCCCGATCTGGTCTCTCCGAAGATATGAGCCCGTGCTTAAATACACAGAGGTTCACTAATTAATTTTAAGATTTAATTTCCCAAAGTGGGCGGGGCATAAAATATGTACAAAATATAAAAAGTTACAGAAATACAAAAGATATAAGAAGACACACAAATGACTAATTACTATAAAATAAAAAGGGAACAAAAGACAGAATAACACTTTACCCTGCGGCTGGAGCAAGCCGGAAACTTAGCAATCCATTGGTCGATCGAACCAGCTCCGTACGGATCACAAATATCCGTGTACCCAATTTATTGCGATTTGGACATGGGCGGGACATTAGTCTTCAGCCAATTGACTCTGGGGAAGGTGGTCCTGACCTGCCCACAAGAGGTACCGTGCATGGACCTGCCCAAGTTCAATTGGGCCAAGACTGGCCTGAACACCAAGTCGGGGAATGGATTTCCGACACCAGCACATCAGCCCGATTGCGACAGTACCAAACACCATCAGACTGTCGCAACCCCGCGTCATCTTATCATTCCATGCATTTTCCTGGCTTTCTCCCCAAGCCACAAATATGATTTTCATATGCAAATGCAGCGTACCGAATGGCCTACAAGAAGGGAGTATGTTCATATCTCTGCAACTAATAGTTCAGCTTTTATAAGAGATTAAACATACCCCTTTGATGAATGCATATGGCTAGCCGTCCCGTCTCCTATAACAAGTTCCTAAAAGGGTTATTCCCAGCAGGTGATAATCTCATTAACACAAAGGTGTCACCTCCAGGAGGCGGGGGGCTTTAGGCTAATTACCGCTAATTGATGCTAAATGATGATTAAGTCTTCAAGGCCTATTGAGTAATTGTGTATACATATACATCTGACCCCAGATCAATTGATGACCATTGTTTGTACCATCTATTCATTTCCCTACAGCCCAGGGGTTCAATATACATCCTTAATGACCAGACTGTTCCTGAACACACCTTTGCAATGAAAGGGCGTGGCCTCATCTAATCTACTCAACCTGTCATGGCTATGATTCCATATTTCCACTCAAATCTTACATGTCCGTTACAGGTCCCTGCACTGAATTATAGTACAACTGACCCCTATAAAGATATGGGGGTCCCAGCACTGAATTATTGTACAGATGATCCCTATACAGATATAATACAGGGGTCCCGGCCCTGAAATATACAACTGACCCCTATAAAGATATGGAGGTCCCAGCACTGAATTATTGTACAGATGATCCCTATACAGATATAATATAGGGGTCCCGGCCCTGAATTATCATACAACTGACCCCTATACAGATATAATATAGGGGTCCCGGCCCTGAATTATCATACAACTGACCCCTATAAAGATATAATATGGGGGTCCCGGCACTGAATTATAGTACAACTGAAACCTATACAGATATACAGTATTTCTGTATAGGGCTCAGTTGTATGATAATTCAGTGCCGGGACCCCTATATTATATATCTCTATATAGGGGTCATCTGTATGGATAATTCAATGCCAGGACCCCTGTAATATATCTGTATAGGGGTAATCTGTACAATAATTCAGTGCTGGGACCCCGTGCTATATCTGAATACACTGACTGTATTACAGGGGTCCCGGCCCTGAATTATCCTACAGGTGACCCCAACACAGATATACCACGGGGGTCCCGGCCCTGAATTATCCTACAGGTGACCCCCTATACAGATATAACACGGGGGTCCCGGCCCTGAATTATCCTACAGGTGACCCCCTATACAGATAAAACATGTGACCCCCTATACAGATATAACAAGGGGGTCCCGGCCCTGAATTATCCTATAGGTGACCCCTACACATATATAACACGGGGGGTCCCGGCCCTGAATTATCCTACAGGCAACCCCTACACAGATAACACGGGGGTCCCGGCCCTGAATTATCCTATAGGCGGCCCCTATACAAATATAACACTGGGGTCCCCGGCCCTGAATTATCCTACAGGTGACCCCTACACAGATATAACACGGGGGGTCCCGGCACTGAATTATCCTATAGGTGACCCCTACACATATATAACACGGGGGGTCCCGGCCCTGAATTATCCTACAGGCGACCCCTACACAGATATAACACGGGGGTCCCGGCCCTGAATTATCCTATAGGCGGCCCCTATACAGATATAACACTGGGGTCCCGGCCCTGAATTATCCTACAGGTGACCCCTACACAGATATAACATGGGGTGTCCCGGCCCTGAATTATCCTACAGGTGACCCCTACACAGATGTAACACGGGGGGTCCCGGCACTGAATTATCCTACAGGTGACCCCTACACAGATGTAACACGGGGGTCCCGGCCCTGAATTATCCTACAGGTGACCCCTATACAGATATAACACTGGGGTCCCGGCCCTGAATTATCCTACAGGTGACCCCTATACAGATATAACACGGGGGTCCCGGCACTGAATTATCCTACAGGTGACCCCTACACAGATGTAACACGGGGGGTCCCGGCACTGAATTATCCTACAGGTGACCCCTACACAGATGTAACACGGGGGTCCCGGCACTGAATTATCCTACAGGTGACCCCTACACAGATATAACACGGGGGTCCCGGCACTGAATTGTCCTACAGGTGACCCCTACACAGATGTAACACGGGGGTCCCGGCCCTGAATTATCCTACAGGTGACCCCTACACAGATGTAACACGGGGGTCCCGGCCCTGAATTATCCTACAGGTGACCCCTACACAGATATAACACGGGGGTCCCGGCACTGAATTATCCTACAGGTGACCTCTATACAGATAAAACATGTGACCCCCTATACAGATATAACAAGGGGGTCCCGGCACTGAATTATCCTATAGGTGACCCCTACACATATATAACACGGGGGGTCCCGGCCCTGAATTATCCTACAGGCAACCCCTACACAGATAACACGGGGGTCCCGGCCCTGAATTATCCTATAGGCGGCCCCTATACAAATATAACACTGGGGTCCCGGCCCTGAATTATCCTACAGGTGACCCCTACACAGATATAACACGGGGGGTCCCGGCACTGAATTATCCTATAGGTGACCCCTACACATATATAACACGGGGGGGTCCCGGCCCTGAATTATCCTACAGGCGACCCCTACACAGATATAACACGGGGGTCCCGGCCCTGAATTATCCTACAGGCGGCCCCTATACAGATATAACACTGGGGTCCCGGCCCTGAATTATCCTACAGGTGACCCCTACACAGATGTAACACGGGGGGTCCCGGCACTGAATTATCCTACAGGTGACCCCTACACAGATGTAACACGGGGGTCCCGGCACTGAATTATCCTACAGGTGACCCCTACACAGATATAACACGGGGGTCCCGGCACTGAATTGTCCTACAGGTGACCCCTACACAGATGTAACACGGGGGTCCCGGCACCGAATTATCCTACAGGTGACCCCTACACAGATGTAACACGGGGGTCCCGGCCCTGAATTATCCTACAGGTGACCCCTACACAGATATAACACGGGGGGTCCCGGCACTGAATTATCCTACAGGTGACCCCTACACAGATATAACACGGGGGGTCCCGGCACTGAATTATCCTACAGGTGACCCCTACACAGATGTAACACGGGGGTCCCGGCCCTGAATTATCCTACAGGTGACCCCTACACAGATATAACACGGGGGGGTCCCGGCACTGAATTATCCTACAGGTGACCCCTACACAGATGTAACACGGGGGTCCCGGCCCTGAATTATCCTACAGGTGACCCCTACACAGATATAACACGGGGGTCCCGGCCCTGAATTATCCTACAGGTGACCCCTATACAGATATAACACGGGGGTCCCGGCACTGGGAGTGTTCCTCTTGTAGACACTTGTCCCGATGACAGTGATCAGTGCACACAGGGACATACTTCCCATACCACTCATACCTCCTGTCACTGACTATATGGATGTACAACACCCTCTTCCCCTCCCCCGCAGCACAGCCTCGCCCTACTTAGATCAATAGCCGAACACGGCGTCTCTCCGGAGATGTAACATATGTGCCGGAAGAAAACCAAAAAACAACGCTAGCCAGATGAAAAAGACAAATGAATGCAGTGTAGATCCTTGAATGTGACCTGGCATCAGCCTTCTGCAGTCCCTGAACAGCAGGACTGCAGTGTGAGAGGAAGAAGCAGCACAAGGAGCTAATCAGCTCATATGCTGACAAGGAGCATGCTGATAGGAGGAGAGAGCAGAGTGACGGAGAGATGAGCTGATCAGTGAGCTGCTTCTCCTTTCACTGTCCAGTCACGGGCTGGGGGAGGGTCCAGGAAGACCTTAGTCCAGAGAAAGCGGACTCAATGATGCTGGTGATCAGACTGAGGACCCCTAGTGTGGTCAGTTGCATTGCTGTGGCCAATCACAGTGCACTGTCAGGGTGCAGTACATTGTGGCGAATAGCCCCGACCGTTCGTGTGTTTCAGCGAACACACAAACAGCCGATGTTCCATACAGCCGTCACTAGTCTCGTCCCTGTAACTCCTAGAGAGGTTTTCTGTTGAAAAACAACAGACTTACTGGCTGGATCATGAAAATAGAAGAAAGCAGATGTTTGGCAGGATCGTGTTTTGCGATGATTCTTTTGCAGGAGGAACATAGTTGCACGTTGTGTTGGAGTCGCTCTGACACAGGCGGACCCCCGGTCAGTACAAGGGGGGAGCACAGCTGAGATCACAGCTCACAATACACCTTTCTGGAGGAAAGAAAAGCTCAATGACCGTCACCTGACACAGGCATCTCCGGGGCCACAGGGATCAGCACAGCGGGGCCCCCGGCCCCAAGGCTATTCTCAGATGGGATAAAAGAGCCTTTCAATGCCATGGAGGAGGGGAAGAGGAATCCAAAATAAATGGCAGGCAGAAGCATAGAAACATCAAGTGCTTATTAGTGTCGCTGGCCCTTTAAATAAATGATTGCCTGCGCCTCTTGGCTGCCTGGAAAATCTGACCACTCCAGGAAGAGTCCATTCCCCAGCCACACCCCCCCCCCCTTTGTACCTTTGTATGACATAGCCTTGTCCTCTTCTGGGAGCGTCTGTGCCGGCCCAGCTCCTTCACAGCCTCGTCCTCTCCTGGGAGCGTCTGTGCCGGCCCAGCTCCTTCACAGCCTCGTCCTCTCCTGGGAGCGTCTGTGCCGGCCCAGCTCCTTCACAGCTTCGTCCTCTCCTGGGAGCGTCTGTGCCGGCCCAGCTCCTTCACAGCCTCGTCCTCTCCTGGGAGCGTCTGTGCCGGCCCAGCTCCTTCACAGCCTCGTCCTCTCCTGGGAGCGTCTGTGCCGGCCCAGCTCCTTCACAGCCTCGTCCTCTCCTGGGAGCGTCTGTGCCGGCCCAGCTCCTTCACAGCCTCGTCCTCTCCTGGGAGCGTCTGTGCCGGCCCAGCTCCTTCACAGCCTCGTCCTCTCCTGGGAGCGTCTGTGCCGGCCCAGCTCCTTCACAGCCTCGTACTCTTTTGGGAGCGCCTGTGCCGGCCCAGCTCCTTCACAGCCTCGTACTCTTTTGGGAACGTCTGAGCCGGCCCAGCTCCTTCACAGCCTCGTCCTCTTCAGGGAGCGTCTGTGCCGGCCCAGCTCCTTCACAGCCTCGTCCTCTTCAGGGAGCGTCTGTGCCGGCCCAGCTCCTTCACAGCCTCGTCCTCTTCTGGGAGCGTCTGTGCCGGCCCAGCTCCTTCACAGCCTCGTCCTCTTCTGGGAGCGTCTGTGCCGGCCCAGCTCCTTCACAGTCTTGTATTCTTCTGGGAGTGTCTGTGCTGGCCCAGCTCCTTTACTGCCTTGTCCTCTTCTGGGAGTGTCTGTGCTGGCCCAGCTCCTTTACCCCTCCTTATATATAGGCTGCCAGGAAAGGTTCCTCTCCTGTACAGAATGGCTTCCTCTGATGTCACCGCACACTGGGAGCTTCTTACAATGTGCATTAGAAGCTGCAGATCCCTCCTCATTTGCTGGCTGGAGGACATCCAGCATCATCCTGCTCTGTCCACCCCAGCCTGACTGACCCTGGCCGTCCCTCTCACTCATTGAATTGTAGTTCTTCCAATTATGGAGGCTCAGAATCACATGTAGGCATTACCTAGGGTGGTCTGTGTAGGGCCCTCCGCTCCTAGGGAGGTCTGTGTAGGGACCTCCGCTCCTAGGGCGGCCTGCGTAGGGACCTCCGCTCCTAGGGAGGTCTGTGTAAGGCCCTCCGCTCCTAGGGAGGTCTGTGTAAGGCCCTCCGCTCCTAGGGTGGTCTGTGTAGGGCCCTCCGCTCCTAGGGAGGTCTGTGTAGGGACCTCCGCTCCTAGGGCGGCCTGCGTAGGGACCTCCGCTCCTAGGGAGGTCTGTGTAAGGCCCTCCGCTCCTAGGGCGGTCTGTGTAGGGACCTCCGCTCCTAGGGCGGCCTGCGTAGGGACCTCCGCTCCTAGGGCGGTCTGCGTAGGGACCTCCGCTCCTAGGGCGGTCTGCGTAGGGACCTCCGCTCCTAGGGCGGTCTGCGTAGGGACCTCCGCTCCTAGGGTGGTCTGTAGAGGAACCTCTGTTCCCAGGGTGGTCTGTATAGGGACCTCCGCTCCTAAGGTGTTCTGTATAGGGACCTCCGCTCCTAGGGTGTTCTGTAGAGGGACCTCCGCTCCTAGGGTGGTCTGTATAGGGACCTCCGCTCCTAGACAGGTCTGTATAGGGACCTCCGCTCCTAGACAGGTCTGTATAGGGACCCTCCGCTCCTAGACAGGTCTGTATAGGGACCTCCGCTCCTAGACAGGTCTGTATAGGGACCTCCGCTCCTAGACAGGTCGGTATAGGGACCTCCGCTCCTAGACAGGTCGGTATAGGGACCTCCGCTCCTAGACAGGTCGGTATAGGGACCTCCGCTCCTAGACAGGTCGGTATAGGGACCTCCGCTCCTAGACAGGTCGGTATAGGGACATCCGCTCCTAGACAGGTCGGTATAGGGACATCCGCTCCTAGACAGGTCGGTATAGGGACATCCGCTCCTAGACAGGTCGGTATATAGGGACATCCGCTCCTAGACAGGTCGGTATAGGGACCTCCGCTCCTAGACAGGTCGGTATAGGGACCTCCGCTCCTAGACAGGTCGGTATAGGGACCTCCGCTCCTCCACACTGACATCCACCCATTGAGGCATTTTGATTTTTAGAATAACTCCTCCCAAGGTCCAGCCCAATGTTTGCATCAGAACTGAGGGCTCCGGAGAGGAGCACTGAGGCAGGGTGCTGTGGTGATTTTAGGAAGCTATGTACATCATCCTGCCAACCCCTCCCACCAGCCATGATCTGCCTGCATTGCCTATAGACACACAGAGACCCAGTGATGATGTCAATGGACCAAAAAGAACGTATGCAATAAAAATGGAAAGGGTTTATTTTAAAAATGTCATCAGCATGTCTATGAGGGCGGGTGGAGGAATCAGGAAACGCTATAAACCTCAACTTCACAAAGGGAAAAAGTTTTGTTTCCCTTTAAAGGAAGTCAATGTATGTCCCTGCTGGTATAGGAAAACGGTGAGAAATGGGATCTGGAATGTTATAGAAGAGGGATAATCTGAGATTAGGGGGTGGTCCGAATTGTTCTGAGACCCACCCAATCCCCAAGGGCCCCTGCGCAGGGCTGACTGGGATCCCACATTCACAAGTCTGCCGTCAGGGGGATCCTGTCTGCTTCTGATTAGCAGATTGCCATTCAGAATGTGGATGGTGTGTGGCTCCTCTCCACATGACCTTATAGGGCCACAAATCGCTATTCTTCCGATAAAGGAGCCGCGCTATTTTAAGTTATACCGCCTCCAGTCTGAACAATACCGGGGGGGGGGGGGCACAGACAGGCCAATAATTACAAGCACCAATTGAATGACACCTTGCTGCTCGCTCCGCCTGCTATAGACAGGTGCGATTCATCGCTCACAAATCAATCTGGACAAAATGTTCATTATTTGGAGATTCCGATGTATCCGAATCACAACAGAGATGAACAGGTCCAAAATAAACGATAACCAAACGAATTATCCAAACAGGAAAATGAATTTGAGTTGGCAGCGTACTGCAATAAATGCAGTAAGGTATAATGCCGGCCATAGATGGGTCGAAAATCGGCCGATTATTGCACCGTTAATGGGTTAATTGGTCGGCTGTTTTTCGGGGTTTTTGCACATTTTTTTTATTGGTCATGTTGGAAAATTCACAGCCGATTTTGATGAATGGCCAATTTTCCCGGCAATGATGGGCAAATCGGCTGATCATTTACCGATAAAAAATCTGTGCATGAGCCGTGACCTGCAAGGAAGGAGAAGAAAGAAAGAAAGGACGGAGAAGAAAGAAAGAAAGGACGGAGAAGAAAGAAAGAAAGGACGGAGAAGAAAGAAAGAAAGAAAGAAAGGACGGAGAAGAAAGAAAGAAAGAAAGAGGGAGAAGAAAGAAAGAAAGAAAGAAAGAAAGAAGAGGGAGAAGAAAGAAAGAAAGAAAGAAAGAAAGAGGGAGAAGAAAGAAAGAAAGAAAGAAAGAAAGAGGGAGAAGAAAGAAAGAAAGAAAAAGAAAGAAAGAGGGAGAAGAAAGAAAGAAAGAAAGAAAGAAAGAGGGAGAAGAAAGAAAGAAAGAAAGAAAGAAAGAGGGAGAAGAAAGAAAGAAAGAAAGAAAGAAAGAGGGAGAAGAAAGAAAGAAAGAAAGAGGGAGAAGAAAGAAAAGAAAGAGGGAGAAGAAAGAAAGAAAGAAAGACGGAGAAGAAAGAAAGAAAGAAAGACGGAGAAGAAAGAAAGAAAGAAAGACGGAGAAGAAAGAAAGAAAAAGAAAGAAAGAAAGAAAGAAAGAAAGAAAGAAAGAAAGAAAAAGAAAGAAAAAGAAGAAGAAGAAGAAGAAGAAGAAGAAGAAGAAAGAAAGAGGAAGCAGAAAGAAGAAGAAAGAGGAAGCAGAAAGAAGAAAGAGAAGAAAGAAGAAGAAAGAAGACGGAGAAGAAAGAAGGAAGATGTAGAAAGAAGGAAGAAAGAAGAAGAAGAAAGAAGGAAGAAAGAAGAAGAAGAAAGAAGAAGTTGCAACAAATGTATCCATCTGTATCCAAATAAAACCATTGTAATCCAAATAATGTACAGTGAGGCAAAAAAGTACTTAGTCACCACCAATTGTGCAAGTTCTCCCACTTAAAAAGATGAGAGAGGCCTGTAATTGTCATCATAGGTAGACCTCAACTATGAGAGACAAAATGAGAAAACAAATCCAGACAATCACATTGGCTGATCTGGAAAGAATTTATTTGCAAATTATGGTGGAAAATAAGTATTTGGTCACCTACAAACAAGCAAGATTTCTGGCTCTCATAGACCTGTACCTTCTTCTTTAAGAAGCTCCTCTGTCCTGCACTCATTACCTGTATCAATGGCACCTGTTTGAACTTGTTATCAGTACAAAAGACACCTGTCCACAACCTCAAACAGTCACACTCCAAACTCCACTATGGTGAAGACTAAGGAGCTGTCGAAGGACACCAGAAACAAAATTGTAGACCTGCACCAGGCTGGGAAGACTGAATCTGCAATAGGCAAGCAGCTTGGTGTGAACAAATCAACTGTGGGAGCAATAATTAGAAAATGGAAGACATACAAGACCACTGATAATCTCCCTAGATCTGGGCTCCACGCAAGATCTCACCCTGTGGGGTCAAAATGATCACAAGAACGGTGAGCAAAAATCCCAGGACCACATGGGGGACCTAGTGAATGACCTGCAGAGAGCTGGGACCAACGTAACAAAGGCTACCATCAGTAACACACTACACCACCAGGGACTCAGATCCTGCAGTGCCAGACGTGTCCCCCTGCTTAAGCCAGTACATGTCCGGGCCCGTCTGAAGTTTGCTAGAGAGCATTTGGATGATCCAGAAGAGGATTGGGAGAATGTCAGATGGTCAGATGAAACCAAAATAGAACTGTTTGGTAGAAACACAACTCGTCGTGTTTGGAGGAGAGAGAATGCTGAGTTGCATCCAAAGAACACCATACCTACTGTGAAGCATGGGGGTGGCAACATCATGCTTTGGGGCTGTTTCTCCACAAAGAGACTAGGATGACTGATCCATGTACAGGACAGAATGAATGGGGCCATGTATCGTGAGATTTTGAGTGCAAACCTCCTTCCATCACCAAGGGCATTGAAGATGAAACGTGGCTGGGTCTTCCAGCATGACAATGATCCCAAACATACCGCCCGGGCAACGAAGGAGTGGCTTCGTAAGAAGCATTTCAAGGTCCTGGAGTGGCCTAGCCAGTCTCCAGATCTCAACCCCATAGAAAACCTTTGGAGGGAGTTGAAAGTCCGTGTTGCCCAGCGACAGCCCCAAAACATCCCTGCTCTAGAGGAGATCTGCATGGAGGATGGGCCAACATACCAGCAACAGTGTGTGCCAACCTTGTGAAGACTTCCAGGAAACGTCTGACCTCTGTCATTGCCAACAAAGGATATATAACAAAGTATTGAGATGAACTTTTGATATTCACCAAATACTTATTTTCCACCATAATTTGCAAATAAATTCTTTCCAGATCAGCCAATGTGATTGTCTGGATTTGTTTTCTCATTTTGTCTCTCATAGTTGAGGTCTACCTATGATGCCAATTACAGGCCTCCCTCATCTTTGTAAGTGGGAGAACTTGCACAATTGGTGGCTGACTAAATACTTTTTTGCCCCACTGTATTTGTATTGCTGTCACATTGTATGGTGCGCTCCCCTGTCTATGCAAGGGACAGAAGTTATGGGGTTAATGCCGGCCATAGACGGGTTGAAAATCAGCCGATTTTTTTTAACATTGGTGGTAACATCGGTCGATCGAACGACCAATGTTTTTTTTTTTTAAAAATCGGCCGATTTTCGACCCGTCTATTGTCTGCATTAGGTTCCGTTCACACTTGGAGTGCAACGTAACCTTGGATGGGCGCAACTTGGATACGACTTTGGCTTTCATTAATGACAACGGACAACTGTTGTGTGTACAACATTCAGGTGCAACTTTCATACGGCTTTTGAGGGTTTGCATGGCAGTCTATGGCACACAAGTTGCATGGGAGCCGTAGCCAAAGTAGTTCATGAACTACTTTGAAGTCGCACAGATATGAATGGTACCCATTGGGAAACATGAGAGGGGATGACTTGTCATGTGACTTTGGACCACAAAGTCGCATGACAAGTCGCACAAGTGAGAATGGGCTCTAAAAGCGAAATAAGATGATGATTCCTACTGAGGCTGCTTTACAGAATATAATATAAGATACAAGAACAGAATAAAACAAAATATTTTTTTAAAAAACTGGTCTGAAGGGGAGACCTCAGATGTGACGGGGGACCTCTGGTCTGAAGGGCAGACCTCTGATGTGACGGAGGACCTCTGGTCTGAAGGGGAGACCTCTGATGTGACGGGGGACATCTGGTCTGAAGGGGAGACCTCTGATGTGACGGGGGACATCTGGTCTGAAGGGCAGACCTCTGATGTGACGGGGGACCTCTGGTCTGAAGGGAGACCTCTGATGTGACGGGGGACCTCTGGTCTGAAGGGGAGACCTCTGATGTGACGGGGACCTCTGGTCTGAAGGGGAGACCTCTGATGTGACGGGGGACCTCTGGTCTGAAGGGGAGACCTCTGATGTGACGGGGGGACCTCTGGTCTGAAGGGGAGACCTCTGATGTGACGGAGGACCTCTGGTCTGAAGGGGAGACCTCTGATGTGACGGGGAACCTCTGGTCTGAAGGGGAGACCTCTGATGTGACGGGGGACCTCTGGTCTGAAGGGGGGAGACCTCTGATGTGACGGGGGACATCTGGTCTGAAGGGGAGACCTCTGATGTGACGGGGGACATCTGGTCTGAAGGGGAGACCTCTGATGTGACGGGGGACCTCTGGTCTGAAGGGGAGACCTCTGATGTGACGGAGGACCTCTGGTCTGAAGGGGAGACCTCTGATGTGACGGGGAACCTCTGGTCTGAAGGGGAGACCTCTGATGTGACGGGGGACCTCTGGTCTGAAGGGGAGACCTCTGATGTGACGGGGGACCTCTGGTCTGAAGGGGAGACCTCTGATGTGACGGGGGACCTCTGGTCTGAAGGGGAGACCTCTGATGTGACGGGGGACATCTGGTCTGAAGGGGAGACCTCTGATGTGACGGGGGACATCTGGTCTGAAGGAGAGACCTCTGATGTGACGGGGGACCTCTGGTCTGAAGGGGAGACCTCTGATGTGACGGGGGACCTCTGGTCTGAAGGGGAGACCTCTGATGTGACGGGGACCTCTGGTCTGAAGGGGAGACCTCTGATGTGACGGAGGACCTCTGGTCTGAAGGGGAGACCTCTGATGTGACGGGGAACCTCTGGTCTGAAGGGGAGACCTCTGATGTGACGGGGGACCTCTGGTCTGAAGGGGAGACCTCTGATGTGACGGGGGACCTCTGGTCTGAAGGGGAGACCTCTGATGTGACGGGGAACCTCTGGTCTGAAGGGGAGACCTCAGATGTGACGGGGGACCTCTGGTCTGAAGGGCAGACCTCTGATGTGACGGGGGACCTCTGGTCTGAAGGGCAGACCTCTGATGTGACGGGGGGGGACCTCTGGTCTGAAGGGCAGACCTCTGATGTGACGGAGGACCTCTGGTCTGAAGGGGAGACCTCTGATGTGACGGGGGACATCTGGTCTGAAGGGGAGACCTCTGATGTGACGGAGGACCTCTGGTCTGAAGGGGAGACCTCTGATGTGACGGGGGACATCTGGTCTAAAGGGGAGACCTCTGATGTGACGGAGGACCTCTGGTCTGAAGGGGAGACCTCTGATGTGACGGGGAACCTCTGGTCTGAAGGGGAGACCTCTGATGTGACGGGGGACCTCTGGTCTGAAGGGAGACCTCTGATGTGACGGGGAACCTCTGGTCTGAAGGGGAGACCTCTGATGTGACGGGGGACCTCTGGTCTGAAGGGGAGACCTCTGATGTGACGGGGGACCTCTGGTCTGAAGGGCAGACCTCTGATGTGACGGGGGACCTCTGGTCTGAAGGGGAGACCTCTGATGTGACGGGGGACATCTGGTCTGAAGGGGAGACCTCTGATGTGACGGGGGACATCTGGTCTGAAGGGGAGACCTCTGATGTGACGGAGGACCTCTGGTCTGAAGGGGAGACCTCTGATGTGACGGAGGACCTCTGGTCTGAAGGGGAGACCTCTGATGTGACGGAGGACCTCTGGTCTGAAGGGGAGACCTCTGATGTGACGGGGGACCTCTGGTCTGAAGGGGAGACCTCTGATGTGACGGGGGACCACTGGTCTGAAGGGGATACCTCTGATGTGACGGGGGACCACTGGTCTGAAGGGGAGACCTCTGATGTGACGGGGGACCACTGGTCTGAAGGGGAGACCTCTGATGTGACGGGGGACATCTGGTCTGAAGGGGAGACCTCTGATGTGACGGAGGACCTCTGGTCTGAAGGGGAGACCTCTGATGTGACGGGGAACCTCTGGTCTGAAGGGGAAACCTCTGGTGTGGTAAGGGGAGACCGCAGATGTGAAGGGGGAAACTCTGGTCTGAAGAAGGGGGCCTCAGATGTGATGGGGAACCTCTGGTTTGAAGGGGGGGGACCTCTGGTGAGATGGGAGGACCTCTCATGCGATGGGAGGGACCTTCTGGTATGATAAGGGGGGACTCTGATGTGATAAGGGGGGACTCTGATAGGGGACCTCTGATATTATGGGGGGACCTCTGATGTGAAGGGGGGACCTCCGATATTATGAGAGGACCTCTGTTGTGATGAGAGGACCTTTGATGTGAAGGAGGGGACCTCCAGTGTTATGGGGGGACTTGGATGTTATGAGGGGACCTCTAATTTGATGGGGGGGGGGGGGAATTGGCTTGGATTGAGGACCTCTGATGTGATGGGAGGCCATCTGATGTGATGGGGGTACTTGGATGTGTGGGGGATCTCTGATGTTATGGGGGGGCCTCTGATGTGATGGGAGGACATCTGATGTGAAGGGAGGACCTCCAATGTTATGGGGGATCACTGATGTGACGGGGGGGACCTCTGATTTGATGGGGGTGGGCTCTGATGTGATGGCGGGGACCTCTGATTTGATGGGGGGGCTCTGATGTGATGGGGGTAGCTCTGATGTGATGGGGGTAGCTCTGATGTGATGGGAGGACCTCTGATGTGAAGGGGGGACCTCTGATGTGAAGGGGGGACCTCCGGTATTATGGGGGGGACCTCTGATGTGAAGGGGGGGCCTCCAGTATTATGGGGGGGACCTCTGATGTGATGGGGGGACCTTTGATGTGTTAGGGGGGGCTCTGGTGTGATGGGGGGGCCTCTGATGTGATGGGGGGGGCCTCTGATGTGATGGGGGGGGCCTCTGATGTGAAGGGGGGGGCCTCTGATGTGAAGGGGGGACCTCCGGTATTATGGGGGGACCTCTGATGTGAAGGGGGGACCTCCGGTATTATGGGGGGACCTCTGATGTGATGGGGGGACCTTTGATGTGTTAGGGGGCTCTGGTGTGATGGGGGGACCTTTGATGTGTTAGGGGGCTCTGGTGTGATGGGGGACCTTTGATGTGTTAGGGGGGCTCTGGTGTGATGGGGGGACCTCTGGTGTGATGGGGGGGCTCTGATGTGATAGGGGGGTCTGATGTGATGGGGGACCTCTGATGTGATGGGGGAGTCTGATGTGATGGGGGACCTCTGATGTGATGGGGGAGTCTGATGTGATGGGGGACCTCTGATGTGATGGGGGAGTCTGATGTGATGGGGGGGACCTCTGATGTGATGGGGGAGTCTGATGTGATGGGGGACCTCTGATGTGATGGGGGGCTCTGATGTGATGGGAGGACCTCTGATGTGATGGGAGGACCTTCGGTAGAATGGGGGGACTTCTGGTATTATGGGGGGACTTCTGATGTGATGGGGGACCTTTGATGTGTTGGGGGGGGGGGGGGGGCTCTGATGTGATGGGGGGACCTCTGATCTGAAATTCATTCCTGAAAGATAGAGCGCTCTTCAGACATCACCCAGGGTCACCATGTACTTCCTGGACTGAAATGCTGGCCTAGATGACACAGTCTTGTACTGTACATCTTGATACCTGTGAAGTTCCTGGCTGTGTTTGCAAATGTCTGACACAGATCAGCCCCTGCTGCAGGCTCTCAATTTGTGACTTGCTACAAAGTTGCAATGTACAGTCTGATCACTGGGTGAAGGGAGACTGAGAAAATGCTTCCCCCTGCCCTGTACAATGTTACAATGTTTCCGTCTGATCACTGGGGGAGGGGAGACTGAGGACATGCTTCCTTCTGCCCTCAGCAGACCAGGTAAAGTCACTGACTGGAATTCAAGGTTCACTTTTAAATTAAAGTGGAGCTCCACCCAAAAGGGGAAGTTCCGCTTTAAGGCTTTGTCCCCCTGCTCCCTGTCAAGGATTGGCACCTTTGGTGAGCGGGGGGAGGGGGTACCAGAAATTGACAGGTACCCGCTCCCACTTCCGCTGCGATCGCCTAGGCCAGTGGTCTCCAAATTGTGGCCCTGGGGCTGGATGTGGCCCTTTGCTTGCCCTTATCTGACCCTTGAGGCATTATTCCTCCCACTGACACCAACTATTTCTCCCCCTAATACCAAAGATTGGGCATGGTTTTCACCCACTGGCCACAGTCCAGCCCCCCCCCCCCCCCCCCCAAGTCTGAAGGACAGTAAACTGGCTCTTTCTTTAGAAAGTTTGGAGACCCCTGCCTAGGCGATCAGAAGTGGAAGTTGTCCCCCCCCCTTCCTCCCTGTAGTCTTCTGAGACACATGACAGGTCCCAGAAGACTACGGGGCCATTCACAAAGCGCAGCGCTTCTCGCACATGTGCAGTGGGATCCTGTCTGTGAAGCCGCAAGCTGTCACAGCCAGATGCCCACACTGAAGATGGCGGCGCCGGGGAGAGAAAATGGCCGGTGAAACGGGCTGCAGGGGGGACACTGTGGGACCGAGGTACAGGTATGTATACGCTTTTTGAAAAGTCAGCAGCTACAGTTTTGTACAGTTTTTGTAGTTGCTGGCTTTTATTTATTTTTTTTTTTGTGCAGCTGAGGCTGCCGAGATGGAGACTGAAGTCTGTTGAGACCCCCGATATCTCACCAAAGCCCCCAAACTCCAAAAAAATTGTAAAAAGTAATTAAAAATGATATTGTATGAAAAAAATAAAATAAATAAAACACAAGTGAAAGAACTGCTGACCAATGGTGGGACTACCAGGGTCGCAAAGGTCGCACTTGTGCCCAAACCTGGCGTTCTGCCACAAGGCAGAAAAAAAATGTAAATAAATAATGTTATTAAAAATTAAATAAATTAAATTGTAAAAAAAAAAATTAAATAAATAAAATATAAGTAAAAGACCTGCTGACCAATGGTGGGACTTCCAACGTCGCAAAGGTTGCACTTGCGCCCAACCCTGGCGTTCTGCCACCGGGCAGAAAAAAAAATTAATAAATAATTTTATTAACAATTTAATAAATTAAATTGTAAAAAATAGATAAATAAATAAATAAAATACAAGTAAAAGTACTGCTGACCAATTGTGGGACTACCAGGGTCGCAAAGGTCGCACTTGTGCCCAAACCTGGCGTTTTGCCACCAGGCAGAAAAAAAAAATTGTATTAATAGTTTAATAAATTAAATTGTAAAAATAAATAAAATACAAGTAAAAGAACTGCTGACCAATGGTGGGACTACCAGGGTCGCAAAGGTCGCACTTGCACCCAACCCTGCCACCAGGATCTGAGGGAAGGGCACCGGCCAGGAGGGCCCTTCATGGTTTCTTGCACTTGGGCCCTGAAGGTTCTAGTTATGCCACATTTATATATATATTTTATCCTCTACCTTCGATATTTAGAACTAATACGCAGCAAGAAAGTCAGAGTAAAGTCAGGGGGGTGTGTTCTGATCCGGAGATGCCGTATATGGAAGCCAGAGGACCAGCATGACAGCCGAATGAGAAGTCTGCCATGGAAAGGTTTGGGATCATTGTGTTGGGCAGCGCAGGGATGAGATATCAGAATCAGGTGTGAACGCCCCGTTCTGAGACACCCGACGTGAGAAAAGGAGATCACATGACCCCACTGAGCTCTTATCTCCTGCGTGCCGACCTGTGTCCTACATACGTGGATTGTACACGGTGGGGTGTGAAGAGCACACCTGAACCGGACAATCCGGTCTGCAGTGCTGGGACACCCCAGGGGCATGAGCGGCAGGTGTGCAGGAGACACAGGGGGGGTGGAAACACCTGGCTGCTAAAAAAGGGGACTCATTGCCATTCTCATGAATATTAAACAGATGATATCGGGACTGGTTCCCAGAACAGGTGACACCCTTACGCTGCCTTCACATGATTGGGTTTGTACATGTATGCAAAATGTTTGGGTGCCTTCACACGCAGTGCAGGCTCTTGATTTCAAGGGCCGGCCCTGCACCCGGAAAATGGGGCCAAGCAGCTCATGCATCCTTTTCATCTTCGATTACTTTGCCAAAAAGAAAGCTTTGGCTCCATTCACCTCTAAGGTCTCCTTTCACACGGGCCTTCCGTTTTTTCCAAGAAAAAAACTGATCAGTTCACATCAGTTTACACACGTTTTTCATCAGTTGATATCCGTTTACATCTGTTTTTATTTGTTTACATCTGTTTTTGGTCCGTTTACATCCGTTTTCATCTATTTACATCTGTTTTTGGACCGTTTACATCCGTTTACATCTGTTTTCATCCATTTACATCCATGTTCATCTATTTACATCCATGTTTATCTATTTACATCCGTTTTTGGTCCGTTTACATCCATATTAATCTATTTACATCCGTTTACATCTGTTTTTGGTCCTTTTAAATCCGTTTTCATTTACATCCGTTTTTCATCTATTTACATAAATTTTTGTCCGTTTACATCCATTTTCTCCATTTTAATTTGTTTAAATCCCTTTTTGGTCCACTTACATCTGTTTTTGGTCCTTTAACATCAGTTTTCATCTATTTACATAACTTTTTTGACCATTTGCATCCGTTTTTAATCCGTTTGCATCCGTATTCATTTACATCCGTTTACATCCATTTTCATTTACATCTGTTTTCATCTATTTACATCCATCTTTTGTCCAATTACATCCATTTTTGTCCGTTTACATTTGTTTTTGGTCCATTTACATCCGTTTTCATCTATTTACATCAGTTTTCATCTGTTTACATCCATTTACATCAGTTTTTGGTCCGTTTGCATCCATTTTCATCTATTTACATCAATTTTTTTTGTCCATTTACATCCATTTTAATTTGTTTACATCTGATTTTGGTCAACTTACATCCATTTTTGGTCCTTTAACATCCGTTTTCATGTACATCTGTTTTCATCTATTTGCATCCATCTTTTGTCCAATTACATCCATTTTCATCTATTTACATCCATTAACATCCATTTACATCCAGTTACATCAGTTTTTGGTCCGTTTACATCCGTTTTCATTTACATCTGTTTACATCCGTTTTCATCTATTTACATCCATTTTTTTGTCCATTTACATCCATTTTTCTCCATTTTAATTTGTTTACATCTGATTTTGGTCAACTTACATCCGTTTTTTGGTCTTTTAACATCCGGTTTCATCTATTGACATCAATTTTTCGTCCAATTACATGCGTCTTTTGTCCGTTCTGGGGTTTTTTAATGGAAGAAAAATAGGGTTTTCTTTCGTTTTAAAACCCCCCAGATGTTAACGGATGCAGACATTAACGGATGTAAACAGATCATCATCCATTTACATCCGCTAGTCCACAGAAAAACATGGGTATCTGTTTATATCAGTTTTCATCTATTTACATCTGTTTTTTGTCCATTTACAACCATTTTACATCCGTTTTTTTAATGGAAGAAAAATAGGGTTTTCTTCCGTTCAAAAAAACCCGGATGTTAACGGATGCGGACCTTAACGGATGTTAATAGAAATACATGGGGGGCTGTTTTTCATCTGTAAACGGACAGATGAAAAACGGACATACGGAACGCCTGCGTGAAAGGGGCCTTCGGTTTGGTTTACATCTAAACATGTCAGGAACATGCACAAAATCTCGCACTTTCCCAACAGGCTCTTTAGCAGATGTGGGGGCGCTATTAGTTCTTAATGGTACCCCAAGACATCAGCAAACACGCATTTTCACGCAAGATGCGCAAAAATCTCCTGGAACCGCTCATGCACTAGCTTGCACCAAACTGGTGTCAGCTCACCCTTTGTGCTGTGGGAATTGCACCCAACGCACCTTGCCAACGCACACCTTTTAGCACCATAAGATGCACTGAGAGGCCCCGTTCACACCATGACACATGATGGCCGACGTCACTGTTAAGCACATTAGGACCCTGGTGCACAACCAGCAGCTTGAGGGACGCATGTGGCCCTTTAGTGCATGTTATCAGGCACTTGTACCCCAGATGTCAGAACCTACTATCAGCCTCTTTCAGCCGCTCTACAGCAGAGCTCAGACTGGGAGAGGCAGAAGCAGCACCAGAAGCCAATAAGGTGTATTGCAGTGCAAGGAGCATGCTGATAAGAGGAAAAAGTGACAGAGAGATGAGCTCATCACTGTGCTGCTTCTCCATTCACTGTCCAGTCCAGTCAGGACCTACTATTGACCTCTTTCAGCTGCTGTACAGCAGAGCTCAGACTGGGAGAAGCAGAAGCAGCACCAGAAGCCAAAGCAGTGCAAGGAGCATGCTGATAAGAGGAAAGAGAAGAGCGACAGAGAGATGAGCTCATCACTGTGCTGCTTCTCCATTCACTGTCCAGTCCAGTCAGGGCCTAATATTGACCTCTTTCAGCTGCTGTACAGCAGAGCTCAGACTGGGAGAAGCAGCACCAGAAGCCAAAGCAGTGCAAGGAGCATGCTGATAAGAGGAAAGAGAAGAATGAGAGAGATGAGCTCATCACTGTGCTGCTTCTCCATTCACTGTCCAGTCCAGTCAGGGCCTACTATTGAGCTCTTTCAGCTGCTCTACAGCAGAGCTCAGACTGGGAGAAAGAGAAGCAGCACCAGAAGCCAAAGCAGTGCAAGGAGCATGCTGATAAGAGGAAAGAGAAGAGTGAGAGAGATGAGATCATCACTGTGCTGCTTCTCCATTCACTGAACATTCACAAGCGTTAAAAAAAAAAAAATCAGGTCTCTTGCCCCTGACAAACCGGGCTTTGCTGTGTGACAGAGCTGTGCAAATTTCAGAACTGGATGGACAGATTTACAAATCCTGTAGCAGGTTAAACGGGTCTCATACATGTACAATATTTCATTGGAGTATTTCTCCGTTTATTTGGAGTAAATGCACGTATCATCTTACTTGCTGAAAAAAAAAAAAAACAAGTTCAACCATTAAAAAAAAAAAAAAAAAAAAAAAAAAAAAAAAGGTATAAAAACAAGTAGTCTGGGTATAGGTAATTTGGGTGGGTAGAATAGTTGTGGGCAGGGATTTGTATTCAGCGGGAACATGGGGGGGAACGCAGTTCTGGCACCTCCAGCACTGAATGTATGTAATGGCACGGGGCGCTAGGGGGGCGCTGGAGGACCTATTGCTGGCTGCTAGGGGATCTATTGTCACTAAAGGGGATCTATTTTTGTGTGGTGGTCTATTGTTGCTGGGGGTCAATTGTTGCTGGAAGGGATCTGCTTTTAAGGGAGGGGTCTATTGTTTATTGTTTCTAGCTGCTGGAGAGTATATTGATGGTGGCTGCTGGGGTGGTATTTTGTTTTGGGGACCAATTGTTGTTGGAGGGATCTATTGTTACTTGAGGGTCTATTGTTGCTGGAGGAATCTATTTCTGCTGGCGGTGGGGGATCTGTTTTTATGCTGTACAAATTATTTAGCACCATAAATGATACCTGGCTCTGTATTCTGAAAAAGAGGTGGAACCAAGTGACGGTGCTCAGAGGTGGGTAGGGGGCAGAGAAAAATAATGATTCAGAAGGGGGGGGGGGTTCTCCACCGGTTTTTTTTTTTTTTAGAAAAAAGCCCTGGTTATAGGTATGAGCATTATGGGTAATACAGGGAGTACAGTTCTGGGGAGAATAGATATGGGAATTGGTAGTATGGGAATGCATATGGGTGTAATATTGGTGGATAGTATAGAAATGGGTAGTAATATTGGAGGGTAGTATAAAAATAGGTAGTAATATTTGTGGGTACCAGGGGCGGACTAACCATTTGGAAACTCGGGCACTGCCCGAGGGCCCGGGTCAGTAGGGGGCCCCATGAGATGCCCCTGGTACCTTTTGTAGGCTTTTTTGAGTTTGGGCAAGGACACAGGGGCCCCATGATCCCCTATTGCCCGGGGGCCCCATGAGTTGTCAGTCCGCCCCTGGTGGGTAGTATAGAAATAGGTAGTAATATTGGTGGGTAGTATAGAAACGGGTAGTAATAGTGGTGGGTAGTAATATTGGTGGGTAGTATAGAAACGGGTAGTAATATTGGTGAGTAGTATAGAAACGGGTAGTAATATTGATGGGTAGTATAGAAATGGGTAGTAATATTGATGGGTAGTATAGAAATGGGTAGTAATATTGATGGGTAGTATAGAAATGGGTAGTAATATTGGAGGGTAGTATAGAAATGGGAAGTAATATTAGAGGGTAGTATAGAAATGGGTAGTAATATTTGTGGGTAGTATAGAAATGGGTAGTAATATTGGAGGGTAGTATAGAAATGGGTAGTAATATTGGAGGGTAGTATAGAAATGGGTAGTAATATTGGTGGGTAGTATAGAAATGGGTAGTAATATTGGTGGGTAGTATAGAAATGGGTAGTAATATTGGAGGGTAGTATAGAAATGGGTAGTAATATTGGTGGGTAGTATAGAAATGGGTAGTAATATTTGAGGGTAGTATAGAAATGGGTAGTAATATTGGTGGGTAGTATAGAAATGGGTAGTAATATTGATGGGTAGTATAGAAATGGGTAGTAATATTGGTGGGTAGTATAGAAATGGGTAGTAATATTGGAGGGTAGTATAGAAATGGGTAGTAATATTGGTGGGTAGTATAGAAATGGGTAGTAATATTGGTGGGTAGTATAGAAATGGGTAGTAATATTGGAGGGTAGTATAGAAATGGGTAGTAATATTGGTGGCAGCATGCCTCCAGCCTGGCTGGTGCAATCCTCTCCAGGGAAAGACGCTGAGCCCATGTGCTCCCAGAACATGAATACCGCTCCCAGCATGCAGTGGGGCATCCCTCCCCTGCGATTGGCCAGGGCTGTATCCATATCCATGCTGTTCATTTGCCTAGCCCCGCCCATGCTCTGGAAGGCTCTCATAGCTTCCTGCAGGCACCAGACTAATCAATCTCAGGACTGTTACGCCCCACTTGTCATCAGCAGGAACAGCGCCCCAAGGGCCAGATAAAGGCAAGCAAAGGGCCACAACTGGACCCGGGCCGCAGTTCGGGGACCACTGCCCTATAATCCTTTGCTCCTCCCCTGGAAGCTAGAGGAGCCAGGCCAGCCCAGACAGACATTAGACAGAGGGCAGGGCTATGACATACATGGGGGGAGATGGCTGTGGTCGAGAATTGACTCTTCCTGAAGAAGACAGATTTTCTAGCACGGTCAGAGACACACTGCTAGCAATAATAGACTTTTTGGAAAGGAAAAAGTCTGTAAATTTGAAATAGTTGAATATTTAAAGTGGTGACAGGGTCTCTTTACAATAAAAATAAAACCCCATTTCTCATTGTAAAGGTTCTGACTCAATAAAGATCCCATTTATACTGGAGTTGTATGATATGATATTTTACTGGCCATCGCTGAAGAAGGATTCCGGGGACAATCTAGGACCATTGTGGGATGGACGCTGATCCCCCCCAACATGGTCAGCCTTAGCTGAGGGACACATGTGGCATCCAAGCAACTGGCCGATGTGGAGGGAAGGATGTGTACAGGAATAAAGCCAGCTTTGTCTCATCTCCCCGCGTCTGGATGTTATAAGTGGAGCGTTAATGGGAGATTTAGATAAATATTTGTGTATCTGTAATCCCTGGGAGCCCACACGGCCCATTAATGGAGCCGGAGCTGCAGCCAGTCTCCAGAACTTCGCTAACCCCGTCTTCCACCATAGAACGCGTGCAGTGAGACAATGACATGGACGGTCTATATGTAGAGGACAAGGTTCTCCATACAAAGGTCCAAAATGTCACTTGAATGTTTCTGTTGATATATATTATAGACTTGTACAGGGGCGGACTGACCATTTGGAATCTAGGGCACTGCCCGAGGGCCCGGGGTCAGTAGGGGGCCCCATGAGATGCCCCTGGTACCTTTTCATAGGTTTTTTTTGAGTTTGGGCAAGGACACAGGGGCCCCATGATCCCCTATTGCCCGGGGGCCCCATGATTTGTCAGTGCGCCCCTGGACTTGTATGTATGTGGGGGTGTTTTTGGAGGGCTTTGAGTTATGTATCTATATTTATGGTGGTCTGTGTCCCTGTTGGGCAGATTTCCCTGTTTGGTCACCAGGATGGATGGATCTTGCTCAGAGGAATATCACATTTGCTGCCAGTAACTTATAAGTGGACTGTAGAGGGAGCAGATTGGAAAGGAACTGCAATCTAGAGCGGTCTCTTGTAATATGTCCCCAATCTCTGACAGTCTCTCTTCAGCCACACCTGTTTGACCACCTCCTGTAGTATTTCCAAAGTCCCTGACCATCTACCATAGTATGTTAAGTATCTGACCATCTACTGTACTATGTCTAGTCTAGGACCATCTACTGTAGAATATCCCATCTCTGATCATCTACTGTACTATGCCGAGTCTTTGACCATCTACTGTAGTGTGTCCAGTCTTTGACTCTCTACTGTAGCATGTTCAGTTTGCCAAAATCTACTCCTGTCCAGACCAGTCTTGGATGATCTACTGTAGCATGCCCAGTTTCTGACCATCTATAGTATGTCTAGTCTACGACCATCTAATGTGGTGCGTCCAGTCTCTGACCATCTAATGTAGTGTGTCCAGTCTGGGACCATCTACTCCAGTGTGTCCAGTCTCTGACCATCTAATGTAGTGTGTCCAGTCAGGGACCATCTACTCCAGTGTGTCCAGTCAGGGACCATCTACTGTAGTGTGTCCAGTCAGGGACCATCTACTGTAGTGTGTCCAGTCAGGGACCATCTACTGTAGTGTGTCCAGTCTTTAACCATCTACTGAAGTGTCTCCAGACTTTGACTATCTACTATAATATGTCCAGTCTGCAACTATTATAGTATTTTCAGTCTCTCACTATCTACTGTAGTATGTCCAATCTGTATAGTATGTCCAGTCTACGACCATCTAATGTAGTGTGTCCAGTCTCTGACCATCTACTCTAGTGTGTCCAGTCTCTGACCATCTACTCTAGTGTGTCCAGTCTCTGACCATCTACTCTAGTGTGTCCAGTCTCTGACCATCTACTCTAGTGTGTCCAGTCTCTGACCATCTAATGTAGTGTGTCCAGTCTCTGACCATCTAATGTAGTGTGTCCAGTCTCTGACCATCTAATGTAGTGTGTCCAGTCTCTGACCATCTAATGTAGTGTGTCCAGTCTCTGACCATCTAATGTAGTGTGTCCAGTCTGGGACCATCTAATGTAGTGTGTCCAGTCTGGGACCATCTAATGTAGTGTGTCCAGTCTGGGACCATCTAATGTAGTGTCCACTCTTTGACTCTCTATTGTAGCATGTTCAGTTTGCCACCATCTACTATAGTCCTGTCCAGTCCAGTCTTGGATGATCTACTGTAGCATGCCCAGTTTCTGACCATCTATAGTATGTCCAGTCTACGACCATCTAATGTAGTGTGTCCAGTCTCTGACCATCTAATGTACTGTGTCCAGTCAGGGACCATCTACTCCAGTGTGTCCAGTCTGGGACCATCTAATGTAGTGTGTCCAGTCTGGGACCATCTACTGAAGTATCTCCAGACTTTGACTATCTACTATAATATGTCCAGTCTGCAACTATTATAGTATTTTCAGTCTCTCACTATCTACTGTAGAGTGTCCAGTCTATGAGAGTTGGATTTGGATGTATTTTGTAGTCAATTTTTGACCATCTGCTGTAGTGTGACCGATCTCTAACCATCTACTGTAGTAGGCCCAGTATTTTACGATCTGCTGTGGCATGTCTGTTTATATCTTGTAGTCAGAGTTGGATTTGGGGGTAACTTGTAGTCAGATTTGGTTGCATCCTGTAGTCAAGGGTACCTTGTAGTTGGAGTTGGATGTATCTTGTAGCCAGTGTCGGGGGGGGGGGGGGGGGGGGGGGATCTTGTAGTCAGATTCAGGTGGTATCTTGTAGTCAGGGTTCGTTGTATCATGTAGTCAAAGTTGGGGGTATCTTGTAGTCGGAGCTGGTTGTATCTTGTAGTCGGAGCTGGTTGTAGAGCTGGTTGTATGTTGTAGTCGGAGCTGGTTGTATGTTGTAGTCGGAGCTGGTGGTATGTTGTAGTCGGAGCTGGGGGTATGTTGTAGTCGGAGCTGGGGGTATGTTGTAGTCGGAGCTGGGGGTATGTTGTAGTCGGAGCTGGGGGTATGTTGTAGTCGGAGCTGGGGGTATGTTGTAGTCGGAGCTGGGGGTATGTTGTAGTCGGAGCTGGGGGTATGTTGTAGTCGGAGCTGGGGGTATGTTGTAGTCGGAGTTGGGGGTATGTTGTAGCCGGAGCTGGTTGTATGTTGTAGTCGGAGCTGGTTGTATGTTGTAGTCGGAGCTGGTTGTATGTTGTAGTCGGAGCTGGTTGTATGTTGTAGTCGGAGCTGGTTGTATGTTGTAGTCGGAGTCAGGGGTGATTAATATGTTAAGGAGGTTCAGGATGGAGAGAAGAATGTTGGGTGAAGGGATCCCAAGTGTGAGAGGTTCTGGTAACAGCTGCATTGTGTCCTCTGTGTAAATAGAGAGACTCTGAATAGATGGAGGGGGAGGGGAGAGAGCTGAGCTGGAATTGGGGAAGAGGGGACAGAACTTTCTACAAAAGAGTTTCTATAAAACGTATTTTTAGGGCTCTTCATTTTACCTGTCCCTGACCCGCGCCTTTCATTCATTGGATATCAGCTCCTTCAGTCACGAAGGGCTCAGTGTAACGTTTTATCGGTGTAGGGTTTACATAAACGTTTACAAATGAAATTAGATTGACTGAAGTAACAGATTTATCGAATGCGAGGATAATGGAGATTGTATGGAAAGGGAAATACAATATATGAAGCAATCTGAGAGCAGATCGATTGTTTGTAGATTTCCAAGATGGCGATCACCAATGGTGGATTGATGGAAAACTGAGATTGAAGAATTAGATTGCTACACTTTAATGCGTTTTATTTTGCCGTCTCTTAACCCCTTCCCGTTGCCCCCACCCCCCGAGGTCCTAACTGCCAGGAGGCAGAGGCAGGCATTCAGATCAGGTGACTACTGTGGTTGGCAGGTCACATAATCAGGAAGATCCCAACCGCAAGTAGGCATCGGGATCTTTCCAGTACTATGTTTACAGAGGGACGCATGTATGCAACCTCTTGTAGCCCGCCTACTGAGAAGCCCCATATATGCGTACCTTCGGTGGGAACTGGTAATGTGTCCTGCACACATGCCATCTGTCCCGGATTTGCCAGGACAGTCCTGCATTTTGGCCCTCTGTCCGACCAATACTGTGTCCCGGATCATGTCCTGGCTAGTGAGCATGCACTTTAACTCATAAAAGTATTAATTGTTGGGACAGAGGGCTGCTAATGGGTGGCCCCTGCACATTTACAGACAGGGTCTGGGAGGGACCAGTAAAGTGGGAGTGATGGGGGATCCCTATATATATATATATATATATATATATATATATATATATATATATATATATATATATATAGATGTGGAACCTAGGAAGGACTAACTACTAAAGTAGGCATGATGGGTGGTCCCTACATATTTAGAGGTGGGATCTGGATGGGGCCAACCTGTAAAGTGGACAGGATGGCTGGCCCCTATCTATTTAGAGGTGAGATCTAAGCAGGACCAACCAGGAAAGTAGATGTAATGCCTGGCTGGTCCCTGTGTATCCAGAAGTATAATCTAGTCAGGACCAACCAGGAAAGTAGATGTAATGCCTGGCTGGTCCCTGTGTATCTAGAGGTAGAATCTAGTTAAGAACAACCAGTGAAGTGGACATGAAGGGTGGTCCCTGGGTATTTAAAGGTGGGATCAGGGTGGAGCCAACCAGTAAAGTGGACATAGTGGGTGGAGCCTTTGTGTTTCAAATTGGGATTTGGATGGGGGCAACCAGTCAAGTGGACATGAAGGCTGGTCTCTATTTATTTAGAGGTGGAATTTAGGCCAGTAAAGTGGGTATGTTGATTAGTACCTCAGTATTTAGAGGTGGGATCTGGGTGGAGCCAACCAGCAAAGTAGACATGATGGGTGGTGTCTGTGTGTTTCGAATTGGGATCTGGATGGGGACAACAAGTCCAGTGGACATGATGGCTGGCCCCTATGTATTTAGAGGTGGGATCTAGGCAGGACCAACCAGGAAAATAGATGTAATGGCTGGTTCCTGTGTATCTAGAGGTAGAATCTAGTCAGGACCAACCAGTGAAGTGGACATGAAGGGTGGTCCCTGGGTATTTAGAGGTGAGATCTGGGTGGAGCCAACCAGCAAAGTAGACATGATGGGTGGTGTCTGTGTGTTTTGAATTAGCATCTGGATGGGGACAACCAGTCAAGTGCACATGATGGCTGACCCCTATGTATTTAGAGGTAGAATCTAGTCAGGACCAACCAGTGAGGTGGGCATGAAGGGTGGTCCCTGGGTATTTAATTAAAGGTGGGATCTCCAGTTAAGTGGATATAGTGGGTGGTTTTTGTGTGTTTCAAAATGGGATCAGGATGGGGACAACCAGTCAAGTGGACATGAAGGCTGGTCTCTATGTTGTGTTTAGAGGTGGAATTTAGGCCAGTAAAGTGGATATGTTGGTTAGTACCTCGGTATTAAGAGGTGGGATCTGGGTGGAGCCAACCACCAAAGCAGACATGATGGGTGGTGTCTGTGTCTTTAGTGGTAGGATCTGGATGTGGCCAACCAATAAAGTGGATGGGATGGCTGGTCCCTATGTATTTAGAGGTGGGATCTGGGCAGGACCAACCAGTAACATCGGCTTCATGGGTGGTCCCTGGGTATTTAGAGGTTGGGTGGTGGAGGGTGAAATCGCTTAAAGTAAGAACAATTTGAGTAAGCCCACCCTGCAAAGTAGGCGGGGCCAAATACAAATTGTCGGGGGGGGGGGGGGGGTTGACAGAGTTCCAGGATCTGAGACCGAAATGTTGATAAGTATGGTGTTGTGGTCAGGCAGGATGTTTCTATTGGATGGGTTCACAAGGCAAGTTTTAATAGACCCGCATCATTTTCCTCAATGCTGCACACCACAACGCACAGATAGGCCATACACACCCCCCTTTATTTATTCTGATGACTAATGTCACTGGGGATGAATACGATAGGAAATCAAACATTTTGTAGAGGAGAAATCTTCCAATGGGGACACCTGTTCAGGTAACAACTTCCAAAGGAAGATTTCCCCTCGCTTTGGAAACATTTTGAGACCAATTACAACACAGCTTTCCCTTGCAGTGCATTAATGCACATATGTTAACGCACAATACGATAAGGCAGTCCAATTGTAAGCGAGGCCATTCATATAGCAGTCTATTAATAAGCCAGGCCATTCATAAAGAAGTCCATTTATAAGCCAGGCCATTCATAAAGAAGTCCATTTATAAGCCAGGCCATTCATAAAGAAGTCCATTTATAAGCCAGGCCATTCATAAAGAAGTCCATTTATAAGCCAGGCCATTCATAAAGAAGTCCATTTATAAGCCAGGCCATTTATAAAGTAGCCAATTGATAGGGAAGTCCATGCATAAAGCAGCCCATTCATAGGGCCCCTTTCACACAGGGCAGACTCCGGCTGCAACCCGCTTGCTCAGCAGATCTATCTATCTGCTGATCCCCACAGAGCTGGCAGATGACAGGTCCATGTCCGCTCCGCTTATGCAAAGTGGACATGGACAAAGCCCACTCTCCTCTATGGGTGGTCGGGTGAAAACAGACCGCATGTCCATTAACACCCGACTGCCACCCAATCCGGTCTGCTGGACGGAAGGGGACTGGATCCCTATCTGCCTCTTTTTTAGTGGATGAGTGTAAACAGACAAATGTCCGTTTACACCCGCCCCTCCGTACATTAGAATAGAGGTTATGATTGGGTACGCCTAAAAAATGGGCAGGTGGGCCCGATCCAGGGGCGGACTGACAACTCATGGGGCCCCCGGGTAATAAGGGATCATGGGCCCCCTGTGTCCTTGCCCACACTCAAAGCACACCCAAAAAAAGCCTATAAAAAAGGTATCAGGGGCATTTCATGGGCCCTACTACTGACCCCGGGCCCTCAGGCAGTGCCCGAGTACTCGAATGGTCAGTCTGCCCTGCCCTGATTGGAACAGTGGTGTGAAAGGGGACTAAAGCAGCCCATTCATAAAACAGCCCATTTATAAGCCAGTCCATTTATTAGGCAACCCATTCATAAGCCAGCCCATTCATAAGCCAGCCCATTCATAAGCCAGTCTATTCATAAAGCAGACCATTTGTAAGGCAGCCCATTCATTATGAATGTGCTGCCAATGCACCACTACGCATAAAAGATGTGAATGATGGGATATGCATTGTGATGCAGTGTGCTGTGCTGCACTGTACAACAAATGGCACCACTATGTAGCACACATAGAACAGGTGCATGCGGCATGTGTGTTAATGTGTGCATTTTGGCATGCGTTGCCACAATGCACAAGCGTGAATGAGCTCTTCCTCCCGCAAAGAAAGAAAAAAAAAAAAAAAAAAAGCACCCAGTAGGGGTCCTAACCCTTCTGCACTCCATCCAAAACTAATAGGTATGTGTTGGTTTTAGTTCCACTCTATCAGACTGTATACAAGACCCTGAAGGATGCGTTTGGACTGCAGGGGATGTAGAGGCAGAACAGGTCTGTGGAAGTAAAACAATCAGACTCTGACCTCTCCTCAGGAGGACTGACCCCAAGAGCTCACATTCCCCCCTCCGGGCACCCCACATCCTCCTCACCTTTATCCTGCGTCTAGGGGCCCTCCGCGCCTCCTCACTGCGCAGAATTCCCACCGGGACCCGCACACAGAAACTGGTTTTTCCACATCCTAAAAAAGCAGCCGGGACGAGGCTGTGTCATGTTACCGTCCTGTGAATGGCGCCTCTGTCCGCTTCCACGAAATCTGACTATATATGTATGGGGGGGGGGGGGGGGGGGGATGTACAAGGAATTTATCATACTGTCATGTCTCAGCTGTGACTTTTTTCTTCTCAAAATGGGGGCAAATCAACGTTCGTATTCAACTGCGGTGCCGAGAAAATTTGAAGTCTCAGGTTGGAAAATTGTCCTTTTCTTATCAGAACGAATGAAATTCTAACAGCGAATGCAGTTATCAGCCAAGACAAAGTGAATGTGCTTCAGTGCGCACGCGGGCAGTACACCGCTTCTCGGGATCGAACATAAAGAGTGGAAACATTGGCTGGGCCATCGAACAAAATGTCATATGAAATCGGCCAAGAGTCCATGATGGTGACGTCGAATGTACAAATGGTTTTGGTATGAATGTTCAGTCGAAAATCCTACAGGCAGGGGCGGACTGACCTTTTGGAAACTCAGGCACTGCCCGAGGGCCCGGGTTCAGTAGGGGGCCCCATGAGATGCCCTTGCTACCTTATTCATAGGCTTTTTTTGAGTTTGGGCAAGGACACAGGGACCCCATGATCCCCTATTGCCCGGGGGCCCCATTAGTTGTCAGTCCACCCCTGCCTACAGGTGTATGACCAGCTTTAGTCTGCTAGAAACAAGATATCATGAACTTTAATGGCCCCCCAGTCTTAGTCCGCAGGGTTCAATATTGAGTTGGCCCCGCCCTTTGCAGCTATAACAGCTTCAACTCTTCTGGGAAGGCCGTCCACAAGGTTTAGGAGGGTGTCTATGGGAAGGTTGGACCATTCTTCCAGAAGCACATTTGTCAGGTCAGGCACTGATGTTGGGGGAGGAGGCCTGGCTCGCAGTCTCCGCTCTAATTCATCCCAAAGGTGTTCTATGGGGTTGAGGTCAGGACTCTGTGCAGGACAGTCTAGTTCCTCCACCCCAAACTGGATCCTCAATGTCTTTAAGGACCTTGCTTAGTGCTCTGGTGCGCAGTCATGTTGGAACAGGAAGGGGCCATCCCCAAACTCTTCCCACAAAGTTGGGAGCATGAAATTGTCCAAAATTCTGATGCCTTCAGAATTCCCTTCACTGGAACTAGGGGGCCAAGCCCAACCCCTGAAACACAACCCCACACCATAATCCCCCCTCCACCAAACTTTACACTTGGCACAATGCAGTCAGGCAAGTACCGTTCTCTTGGCAATCGCCAAAACCAGACATGTCCATTGGATTGCCAGACAGAGAAGCGTGATTGGTCACTCCAGAGAACACGCCACCACTGTTCTAGAGTTCAGTGGCGGCGTGCTTTACACCATGGCATCCAACACTTTGCATTGCACTTGGTGATGGAAGGCTTGGATGCAGCTGCTCGGCCATGGAAACCCATTCCCTGAAGCTCTCTACGCACTGTTGTTGGGCTCATCTGAAGGCCACACCAAGTTTGGAGGTCTTTAGCTATTGACTCTGCAGACAGTTGGAGACTTCTGCGCACTGTGCGCTTCAGCATGCGCTGACCCCGCTCTGTCATGTGATGTGGCCTACCACTTGGTGGCTGAGTTGCTGTTGCTCCCAGTTGCTTCCACTTTGTTATAATCCCACTAACAGTTGAGTGTGGAATATTTAGTAGCCAGGAAATGTCACGGATGGACTTATTTCACAGGTGGCCACCTATCACGGGACCACGCTTGGAGTCACTGAGCTCCTGAGAGCGACCCATTCTTTCACCAATGTTTGTAGAAGCAGTCTGCATTCCTAGGTGATGGATTGTATACACCTGTGTTCATGGAGGGGATTGGAAACACCTGAATCACATGATTGGGAGGGCGGTGCTAATGCTTCTGGCAATATGGTGTGTATTAAGCTCCCAGGATCAGGGCCCTCCTATCCCTCTTGTATTGAACTGTATTGTTGCTGTATTGTCTCCCGTTATATTGTAAAGCGCTGAGCAAACTGTTGGCGCCATAAATCCTGTATAATAATAATATATAAATCCTGTATAATAATAATAATATATAAATCCTGTATAATAATAATATATAAATCCTGTATAATAATAATAATATATAAATCCTGTATAATAATAATATATAAATCCTGTATTATAATAATAATAATATATAAATCCTGTATAATAATAATAATAATATATAAATCCTGTATAATAATAATAATAATAATTTAATCTCTCCTTATCAATATATATGTTTCTGCTTATTGGTCCTTTAGATGTGGCGGCTGTATTTGTTTTTCTTTTTAGGGCCCCTTTCACACGGACGTTCCGTATGTCCATTTATGGATGAAAAACAGACCCCCATGTTTTTCTATGGACTAGCGGATATAAAGGATGATCATCTGTTTACATCTGGTAATGTCCGCATCCATTAACATCCATTTTTTTGAACAGAAGAAAACCCTATTTTTTTTCTATTAAAGAAAAACAGATGAGAAATTGGATGAAAAACGAATGAAAAAAACTAATTAAAAAACAGATTTAAAGTGGTGTAAAACTGATGAAAACCAGATGAATAATGGATGTGCTCTGATCCGTTTCTTGGCAAAAACATGTTTGAACCGATGAAAAAAACGGAACACCGGAGTGAATGGGGACTTTAGGCTTTTTTTTCTCTGTTACCTTCAGAAAGTTCTTTTTTTCTGCTCTTTAAAATTAAAAAAAAAAAAATC
Source organism: Staurois parvus (assembly GCA_951230385.1). Lineage (NCBI taxonomy): Eukaryota > Metazoa > Chordata > Amphibia > Anura > Ranidae > Staurois > Staurois parvus. The sequence continues at coordinate 18,518 of CATNWA010017263.1, read as the reverse complement.
TACATAATTCTATACCCTGAAGCAGGTTGGGACACGTTTTTGTGCGCAGCAAAAAATGCGGTATGTCGGAATTTCTCCCCCGTGTACACCTCCTGCACATTGGGGGTTTTAAAAACGCTGGCTGCGTTAGGCCAGTGTGCCACATTTTACCACGTTTACCAGTGTGCCGCGTGTTGCCACGTTTACCAGTGTGCCGCGCGTTGCCACGTTTACCAGTGTGCTACATGTTGCCACGTTTACCAGTGTGCCACAATATACCACGTATACCAGTGTGCCACGTGTTGCCACGTTTACCATGTGCCACGTTTACCAGTGTGCCGCGTGTTACCAAGTTTACCAGTGTGCCGTGTGCTGCCATGTTTACCAGTGTGCCGCGTTATACCACGTTTACCAGTGTGCCACGTTTTACCGTATATCACATAGGACACGCCCTAGCACTACAGACTTGTTGATAGGTCCACCGGAGATTGTACAATCAGATTGTATAGTGTACAGTCAGCCTAAAGCCTAGTACACACACAATCAGAAAACCGAACAAACATACCGGCTGCGAACCGATTGTTCGATAATCTGATGGTCAGCACACGGCTTGCGTCAGCAATCATTTGAGGGGACAAGCACAAAAAAATGTTTCTTCGTACAATACCAGATCGAACTATTTTCCTCTAATCAATACGGTTTTCGGCGGCAAATACAATACAAGGACATCACTTCCAAATTTTGATTCTGTCGTTCAAGAATTTTCTGAACTTCGGTAACCTCTTCACTGACGATACGAGACTAGTGTGCAAAAAAAAAATGGAAGATCGTTCATCCAATATTTGCACCGTGTGTATGGGGGGCCTTAGACGCCTCCAACACGACATGATGACCGCAACAAATTCATCGCCATCAATATTTTGTCCCCGATTTCTACTGCCGGCCAGCCTGGGGATAAAATCCCCGATTGTTGCTGAATTCTCTCCATTTCAGCGCCTTTGGCTTCCAACAGACCAATTGCTTCCCGATCGATCTCTTCTGATTGGAATAATCGATCTATAACTTGTTAGATGGATGTTCCCCACACAGGGATGTGGATGTCAATTGATCCCTGAGATCAGCCGGTAACTCTGGATTGTAACTTATCGATCGTATCTTCTATTCCCGCCATGTGATCTCATCGTCTGATCGATCCAAATACCATCGCCTTCGTGAACAAAGTACCGCCGTGAAAAACAATCGATAAAATCCAACGAGCCGGCCCTCTGATTCCTCTTGTACCAAATTGTATTGTAGCCCCAATGCCTGCCTTCATGTTGTACAGCGCTGAGAAAACCGTACAATAATAATAAAATCCCACCCTGGACAATCGATTCAGTTGGATCAAATCTGATCACAGTGGACTCTGAATCGATCAGGAGGGAAATTTTTTTTTTTTTTCAGATTTAAAGGTTTTGATTGTATCGCATTATTCACAAATATCTAAACTAGTAAATATTTATAACATAAACATTTACATAAATAGTTACGTAGATAAATATGTACCTAAGTGAATAAATATTTACAAAATAAAAATGTACATAAATAAAAAAAAAAATGACATAAATAGTTACCTAGATAAAAATGTATATAAGTAAATAAATATTTAAAAAATACAAATGTACATAAATATTTACAAAATAAAAATGCACATAGGTTAAAATGTTCATAAATAATTACATAGATATAGGTAAATAAATATTTATCTACGGTATATAAAAATTTACATAAATAAAAAAAAATGACATAAATAGTTACGTAGCTAAAAATGTTCATAAGTAAATAAATATTTAAAAAATAAAAATGTACATAAATATTTACATAGATAAAAATGCACATAGATAAAAATGTACATAAATAGTTACGTAGATAATTATGTACATAAGTGAATATTTACAAAATAAAAAAAATTGTACATAAATATTTACCTATATAAAAATTTACATAAATAAAAAAAATGACATAGTTACCTAGATAAAAATGTACATAAGTAAATAAATATTTTAAAAATAAAAAACGTACATAAATATTTTACATAGATAAATATGTACATAAATAAATATTTACAAAATAAAAATGCACATAGATTAAAATGTTCATAAATAATTACGTAGATATAGGTAAATAAATATTTACCTACGGTATATAAAAATTTACATAAATAAAAAAAATGACATAAATAGTTACCTAGATAAAAATGTACATAAGTAAATAAATATTTTAAAAATAAAAATGTACATAAGTAAATAAATATTTTAAAAATAAAAATGTACATAAGTAAATAAATATTTTAAAAATAAAAATGTACATAAATATTTACATAGATAAATATGTACATAAGTAAATATTTACAAAAAATAAAAATGTACATAAATAAAAAAAAATGACGTAAATAGTTACGTAGATAAAAATGTACATAAGAAAATAAAATATTTAAAAAATAAAAATGCACATAGATAAAAATGTACATAAATAGTTACGTAGATAAAAATGTACATAAGAAAATAAAATATTTAAAAAAATAAAAATGCACATAGATAAAAATGTACATAAATAGTTACGTAGATAATTATGTACATAAGCGAATATTTACAAAATAAAAAATGTACATAAATATTTATCTATATAAATATGTATATGAATAAAAAAATTACATAAATATTTACGCAGATAAACATTTACATAAATAAATATTTTAAAAAAATTGATACAATGACTTAGTCAGTGGCATCCCTAGGTGTGGGGGGTGCGCGCCACATCGGGTGACACCTACCGCATGGGGGTGACACCGGACCCGCTCCGCGAAAAGGTAAGTTGTAAAGCAAGCTGACGATCCCCGCAGGATGGATGGGATCTGCGGATTGGGGAGCATAATGGATCGGAGTCCAATCCATTATGCTCCCCAATCCGCAGATCTGATCCATCCTGCGGGGATCGTCGGCTTGCTTTACAACTTACCTTTTCGCGGAGCGGGTCCGGTGTCACCCTGTATAGGTTGCATGCCGACGATCCCCGCAGGATGGATGGAATCTGCAGTCCGGGCGTGTCACCCCGTATAGGTTGCATGCCGATGATCCCCGCAGAAGATCCCCGCAGAATGGATCCGATCTGCAGATTAGGGATCATAATTGATCAGACTCTGATCCATTATGCTCAATCCGCAGATCTGATCCATTCTGCGGGGATCGTCGGAGGGGGTGTCACCAAGTGTTACCGCACCGGGTGACACCAACCCTAGGGACACCCCTGGAGTTAGTATGCAGTTTAGTACCTTCACTCGGACCGATCTGCAATCCCGTAAATTGTATGTGTGTGTCGGTGCCCCCGGTCCCAGCAGATATCCAGGATATATATATAGATTTGTATGGAATGTTGTACATGTGGAGAGCACAGAGTCGCCTTGTGTGCAACTTTTCTGCAGAGTCAGCAATCCCCCCCCCCTGTGCTCCCTCCCCGGTGCTCCCTCCCAATCTGCGTTGCGCACACACACAGTCCAATCTCCCGCACTCACCCTGAGTCCTCGTCTGTCTGCGCTCACTCTGATTCTCCTCTGCCAGATCGGGAGTGTACGTGTGTGCGAGTCACATGACCCCCTCCCTCCAGACTCCCCACCTAATCACTGCTGCCTTATCTGTGCCTACACAAGGACATCCCCTTTAACTCCTCCCACAACACACTACATGGAGATCCCCTCCTCCGACCGACCGCCGAGGGGCGCAGCTCGCGCTGGGCGTCTACACACGTGCGTTTCACGTGCGGTTTCAAAATCCTTCGGGGGCGGCATAATTTTTTTTTTCCCCCTTCGATTATACCGGGAGCGGGATCCGCAGGTTACCTTCACACCGAGAATAATCGCAGCGTAACGTTTGACTCTGCAGTCGGGATCAGCGATCGCGACGCAAACGCCAAAAATAGGACCGCAAAAAAAATGGCAACTTTAAGGGCCCCTTTGGCACTGGAGGATTTTTTCCTGCATTTTCACTGCGAAAAAAAAAAAAACGCAGGAGAATCGTTTACCTTTAAGACCGACTCACACCGTAGAAACGCCCTCTTCATGCATGTTTTTGCCGCGTTTAGGTGCGTTTTGCCCTTTTTTTCCCCTTTAGAACATGTGCGTTCCGGTGCATTTTTTTTAACACATTTTACCGCTCTCTAGAGCCCAAAACGCAGCATTTTTACTGATTGGGTAGTTCAAGAAAATACCACATTATGGCCACTAGATGGAGCTGATGATCCTTTAGGACCGGGTTCTAAAGTGCGTTGTGGTGCGTTTTTGATGCGTTTTACCGATTTCCAGTACAACTTTTTTTTGCCCGTTCTACTTTCTTTTTTCTGGAGCTGACGGCAGTGGTGTGAACGATGAACGAACCATCTAACCTGCTGTCCATGCGTTTTTGATGCCGAAAAAAAAAAACCTCCCACCCTGGACTACATGTGTTGTGAACCGGCCAATAGGGACAACCCCTAAAACGCACATCTAAACTTAGCCCTGAGGGCCGGGTCACGCCATATAAATGCAGTCCACATTTGTTCTGGATGCGTTTCTGCATACGCACTTTTGACCTTTGGCGTGTTTTTGATGCGTTTTTTACGCACTCCAGTGCGTTTTTGATGCTTTCCGGTTCATTTTTTCCTTTGACGTGTTTTTGATGCGTTTTTGACACATTCCAGTGCGTTTTTGATGCTTTCCGGTTCATTTTTTCCCCTCTTCTTTTTATTCAAGTTTAGGGCCGGTTCACACTCCATGCGTTTCAGTTGCTTTGTTTCTGCATCCAGAACGCACAGAAAGTCGGTGATATGGTGGTCAGTGTCATCGTTCACATCAGCGCTTGCAGTTCCAGGGCGTTCCGGATGCAGAAAAAAAAAGTAGATCATGCTGCATTTTTCCTGCACAAAACTGTACTGGAACGCGGTAAAACGCATCAAAAATGCACCGGAACGCACGTCTTTATTTCAATTGAAGAAAATGAAAGGAGAAAAAAAAATGAATCAGGAAGCATCAAAAACGCAGAAAAAAAGTAGAACAGGCTGCATTTTTCTTGCACAGAACTGCACTGGAATGCGGAAAAATGTATCAAAACGCACCAACAACTTACTGGAACGCACATGTCCCTATTTATATTGAATAAAATGAAAGGGGAAACAATTAACCAGAAAGCACCAAAAATGTCAAAAACGCTCATGCAGAAATGCATCCAGAATGCATCTGGGCCAAATTTCTATAGTGTGAGACGGCCCTGAGTTTGAAGTGGATGCTGCAATGTGGTAGAATGCATCAAAAACGCACATATCCCTATCTAAATTAAAGAAAAAGGGAGGTGAAAAAAAAAAAATGAATCGGAAAGCATCAAAAACGCACATGCAGAAACGCATGCGGAACCCATCTGGGCTGCATTTCTGTGGTGTGAACCAGACCCTTAATAGGGGGTTCCAGTGCATTTTGTTGCCTTTTTTGTGTATTTTGGTGCGTTCCAGTGCGTTTTTTAAATCAATTTCATTTTATTTAAATTAAAGAAATAGGTGAAAAAAAATGAACCGAAAAGCATCAAAAACGCATCAGAACGCATAAAAAATGCACATGTGGGAACTCATCTGGACTGCTTTTCTATGGTGTGAACCGGCCTCTTAATAGGGGGGTCCAGTGCATTTTGTTGCATTACAGTGTGATTTTGGTGCGTTCGTGGGTTTTTGGTGCATTTTGTTGCATTCCAGTGCATTTTGCTGCATTTTGGTGCATTCCAGTGCGTTTTTGGTGCATTCTAGTGTGCTTTTGGTACATTTTGGTGTATTTTTGGTGCATTTTGCTGCATTCCAGTGCATTTTTGGTGCATTCCAGTGTGTTTTTGGTGCGTTCCAGTGTGCTTTTAATGCGTTTTGCTGCATTCCAGTGCGTTTTTGGTGCATTCCAGTGTGTTTTTGGTGCGTTAGTGGGTTTTTGGTGCATTTTGCTGCATTCCAGTGCATTTTTGGCGCATTCCAGTGCATTTTTGGTGCATTTTGGTGCGTTCCAGTGTGTTGGTGCAGTCCAGTGTGCTTTTGGTACATTCCGGTGCATTTTTGGTGCATTTTTCTGCATTCCAGTGTGTTTTGCTGCATTCCAGTGCATTTTTGGTGCATTTCAGTGTGTTTTTTGGTGTGTTCCAGTGTGTTTTTGGTGCATTTTGGTGCATTCCAGTGTGCTTTTGGTACATTCTGGTGCATTTTTGGTGCATTTTGGTGTGTTCCAGTGTGTTGTTGGTTCATTTCGGTGCGTTTTTTGGTGCGTCCCAGTGCGATTTTTAAATCGATTTGATTCTGAATAAACACAGTTCTAGCGGCGGGTTACATTCGGGAACGAGCCGTGCGTCCCAGACTTGATTGTAGAATCAGAAACATTGGTGTGGCGAACCATCACTCGGACGGAGTTGTTTCTGTGACTTTCCATGCGAACCTTCCAATGTTGTCCTGGGTGCGTCCAGCTTTACAGTCCATCCACCATCTCCTACAGAAGCAATAAAAGGCGATTTACAATCCGGGAGATTTTTCTGGGGGGTGTAATGTACCCCCGGCCTGAATCTAGCGATCGCATGTAATCCGGCTGCACAGGAAGACAGGAGAGCCCTGCGTTGTATGGAGCAGCCATAGCGTGAGCGCCCCCTAGGTACTGACACCACTAGATGGTAATTAGTAGTCAGGCCGGTTAATGCAGTTAAAGGGTGACCCCCCCCCCAACACAATGCCCCCCCTATCCTGGACAAACAGCTTATCTGACATTGCAGACAAGGCAATTGTACTCCATGTAATGATCCCTCCCCTCTGTATACTCAGCCCAGACACATTGTGCCAGCCAGGGGCCCCAGACAATGACTGACCCCAGATAATAGAGGAGAACAATAGGCAGGGGGGAGCACTCACCCAAAGTAAGCATGTGGCCAGTGAAGTGAGTGCTCCCCCCTGCCTATTGTTCTCCTCTATTATCTGGGGTCAGTCATTGTCTGGGGCCCCTGGCTGGCACAATGTGTCTGGGCTGAGTATACAGAGGGGAGGGATCATTACATGGAGTACAATTGCCTTGTCTGCAATGTCAGATAAGCTGTTTGTCTAGGATAGGGGGGGCATTGTGTTGGGGGGGGTCACCCTTTAACTGCATTAACCAGCCTGACTACTAATTACCATCTAGTGGTGTCAGTACCTAGGGGGCGCTCACGCTATGGCTGCTCCATACAACGCAGGGCTCTCCTGTCATCCTGTGCAGGGGCGGACTGACAACTCATGGGGCCCCCGGGCAATAAGGGATCATGGGGCCCCCAGGCAATAGGGGATCATGGGGCTCCCGGGCAATAGGGGCGGACTGACAACTCATGGGGCCCCCAGGCAATAGGGGATCATGGGGCCCGTGTCCTTGCCCAAACTCAAAAAAGCCTATGAAAAAAGGTACCAGGGGCATCTCATGGGGCCCCCTACTGACCCCGGGCCCTCGGGCAGTGCCTGAGTTTCCAAATGGTCAGTCCGCCCCTGTGCAGCCGGATTACATGCGATCGCTAGATTCAGGCCGGGGGTACATTACACCCCCCAGAAGAATCTCCCGGATCATAAATCGCCTTTTATCGCTCCTGTAGGAGATGATGGATGGACTGTAAAGCTGGACGCACCCCGGACAACATTGGAAGGTTCGCATGGAAAGTCACAGAAACAACTCCGTCCGAGTGATGAGCGCAAATGTACCACCAATCCCGGGACTTTATGTGTTTCGGATCATCACGCCAATGTTTCTGATTCTACAATCAATATTGGGACGCACGGCTCGTTCCCGAATGTAACCCGCCGCTAGAATTGCGTTTATTCAGAATCAAATTGATTTAAAAAACGCACTGGGACGCACCAAAAACGCACTGGGACGCATAAAAAACGCACTGGGACGCACCAAAAACATACTGGGATGCATAAAAAACGCACTGGAATGCACCAAAAACGCACTAAGATGCACCAAAAACATACTGGGATGCATAAAAAACGCACTGGGACGCACATAAAAACGCACTGGGACGCACCAAAAACATACTGGGATGCATCAAAAATGCACTGGGACGCATCAAAAACGCACTGGGACGCATCAAAAACGCACTGGGACGCATCAAAAACGCACTGGGACGCATCAAAAACGCACTGGGACGCACCAAAAACGCACTGGGACGCATCAAAAACGCACTGGGACGCATCAAAAACGCACTGGGACGCATCAAAAACGCACTAAGATGCACCAAAAACGCACTGGGACGCATCAAAAACGCACTGGGACGCATCAAAAACGCACTGGGACGCATCAAAAACGCACTGGGATACACCAAAAACATACTGGAGCACACCAAAAACACATTGAAACGCACCAAAACACACTGGAATTTAGCAAAATGCACCAAAACCGCACTGGAACCCCCTATTCCAGAATGGACCGGGCAAATTTCAGATGAAATCCCTGAATTTTCTTTTTTTTTTCTGGGTCGCCACACCAATGTTTCTAATTCTACAATCAATTTTGGGACGCACACACTCGTTCCCGAATGGAAACCGCCGCTAGAATTGCATTTATTCAAAATCAAATTGATTTAAAAAACGCACTGGAACGCACCAAAAATGCACTGGGACGCATCAAAAGCAAACTGAAATGCAGCAAAATGCACCAAAAGCACACTGGAACACACCACAAACCCAGTGCGTTTTTGGTGCGTCCCAGTGCGTTTTTGGTGCGTCCCAGTGCGTTTTTAAATCAATTTGATTTTGAATAAACACAATTCTAGTGGCGTGTTTCATTCGGGAACGAGCCGTGCGTCCCAGACTTGGTTGTAGAATCAGAAACATTGGCGTGGCGATCCAGAAAAAAAAGAAGAAAATTCAGGGATTTCATCCAAAATTTGCCCGGTCCACACTGGAACACACCAAAAACACATTAGAATGCACCAAAAATGCACTGGAATGTGGCAAAATGCACCAAAAACACATCGGAATGCAGCAAACATGCACTGGAATTTACCAAAATGCACCAAAACTTCACTAGAATGCACCAAAAATGAGCTGAAACACACACAAAAAAAAAACAGACTGGAATGCACCAAAAACGCACTGGAATGCATAAAAATGCACCAGATTGCACCAAAAACACACTGGAACCCCCTATTCCAGAATGGACCGGGCAAATTTTGGATGATATCCCTGAATTTTCTTTTTTTTTTTCCTGGATCGCCACGCCAATGTTGCTAATTCTACAATCAAGTCTGGGACGCACGGCTTGTTTCCGAATAAAAACCGCCGCTAGAATTGAGTTTATTCAAAATCAAATTGATTTTAAAAACGCACTGGAACGCATTAAAAACGCACTGAAATGCACTGGAACGCATCAAGTCTGGGACGCACGGCTCGTTTCTGAATAAAAACCGCCGCTAGAATTGAGTTTATTCAAAATTAAATTGATTTTAAAAAACGCACTGGAACGCATCAAAAAACGCAATGGAACGCATTAAAAACGCACCAAAATGCACCAAGCCCACTGGAACGCATCAAAACGCACCAAGAACGCATCAAGTCTGGGACGCACGGCCCGTTTCTGAATAAAAACCGCCGCTAGAATTGAGTTTATTCAAAATCAAATTGATTTTAAAAAACGCACTGGAACTCATTAAAAACGCACTGAAATGCACCAAGTGCACTGGAACGCATCAAAACGCACTAAAAAACGTAATGGAATGCGTTAAAAATGCACCAAGCGCACTGGAACGCATCAAAACGCACCAAAAATGCATTGGAACGCGTTAAAAACCGCACCAAAATGCACCAGTTAAGGGGCCGGTTCACACCATAGAAATGCAGTCCAGAAGCGTTCCGGATGCCTTTCTATATGCGTATTTCTGACATGTACCGGTGCATTTTTTTTATGCTTTCCACTTAATTTTTTTTCTGCATCCAAAACGCACAGAAAGTTGGTGATCTGGTTGTCAGTGTCACAGTTCCCACCAGCGCTTGCAGTTCCAGTGCGTTCCGGGTGCAGAAGAAAAAAATAGAACAGGCTGAATTTTTCCTGCACAGAACTGTACTGGAACGCGGTAAAATGCATCAAAAACGCACCGAAAACGCACATGTCCCTATTTAAACTGAAGAAAAAGAGAGAGGAGGGGAATGAACCAGGAAGCATCAAAAGTGCATCGGAACGCACCAAAAATGCACATGCAGAAACATCCGGACTGCGTTTCTATAGTGTGAACCGGCCCTGAGCAGCATTTTTGCTGCAATAGAGTTCAATGGAGAATCTGCTGAAATGCGCGGTAGTGCGTTTTTGCAGCGATATTGCCGCATTTTGCATTTTTATTCTGCCCGGCAACAAGAAAATTCCACACAAAAAAAACAAACAAAATGCGGTTAAACGCATCAAAACGCATGTAGAACATGATTTCAAAGTCGGATGGTATTCCAACTTGAGGTGCGACTCGCAAGGAATCCGCCGATTGGAAGACACCGATGTCTATGGAAGTCGCAGCTCAAGTCGCTCATGTACTACTTTAGAAATTGGTGCGTCTCCCAGCAAGTCAGAATCGCAGTGATATGACCAATGCAAAGTTCGGGTTCACACTGATGTGCTGTGCGATTTTCAGCGTTTTCTGTGCGATTTCCGCGCGGCATCAGAATCGCACCCCGTTCATTAGATCCGCTGCGGGTGTGTATGTTAACAACATCCCCAAAGCCGTCCGCAAAACGCAGCGCGATGTGCAGAATCGGATCCCATGTGAATACCCGTGCGATCTGATGCTAATGCAGACCCTAAAAAGGATCCTGCACCTTCCTGGTGATTACAGCCATACAAAATGTACGGCTCCGATCGCACCGCACACAAATCGCATGTGATTGGCACAGGAACGCCGCACTGCATATATGTGAACCTAGGCTGAATGTCATCGTTCACATCAGCGCTTGCAGTTCCAATGCAGAAAAAAAAAGCAGAACAGGCGGCATTTTTCCTGCACAAAACTGGAACGCGTAAAAACGCATCAAAAACGCACATGTCCCTATTTAAATTGAAGTATAAGAGAGGGGGGAAAAATGAACCAGGAAGCACAAAAAACGCACATGCAGAAACACATCCAGACTGCGTTTCTATAGTGTGAACCGGCTCTGAGCAGCATTTTTGCTGCAATAGAGTTCAGTGGAGAATCTGCTGAAATGCGCGGTAGTGCGTTTTTGCCGCGTTTTTGCAGCGATATTGCATTTTTATTCTGCCCAGCAACAAAAAATTCCACAAAAAATTACTTAACAAACGCAGTCAACGCATCAAAAATGTGTGTAGAAAATGATTTCAAAGTCGGATGGTATTCCAACTTGAGGTGCGACTCGCAAGGAATCCGCGGCTTGGAAGACACAGATGTCTATGGAAGTCGCAGCTCAAGTCGCTCATGTACTACTTTACAAATTGGTGCGTCTCCAAGCAAGTCAGAATCGCAGCGATATGACCGATGCAAAGTTTGGGTTCACATATATGCGGTGCGGTATATTGCATGTGATTCGCACCGGAACCGCACTGCATTCCTCTGCCAATCACATGTGTGCCGTGCGATCCGAGACGCACATTATGTATGGATCTAATCGCACCCGCAGCAGAAACACGCAGGACCCTTTTCTGGGTCTGCACTAGAATCGGATCGCACGGGTAGTCACACCTATACGATCCAAGTCTGTGCATCGCACCGCATTCCTCTGCCAATCACGTGTGCCGTGCGATCCGAGACGCACATTATGTATGGATCTAATCGCATGGCACCCGCAGCAGATACACGCAGGACCCTTTTCTGGGTCTGCACTAGTATCGGGTCGCACGGGTAGTCACACCTATACGATCCAAGTCTGTGCATCGCACTGCATTCCTCTGCCAATCACATGTGTGCCGTGCGATCCGAGACGCACATTATGTATGGATCTAATCGCATTGCACCCGCACCCGCAGCAGAAACACGCAGGACCCTTTTCTGGGTCTGCACTAGTATCGGATCGCACGGGTAGTCACACCTATACGATCCAAGTCTGCGCATCGCACCGCATTCCCCTGCCAATCAAGTGTGCCGTGCGATCCGAGACGCACATTATGTATGGATCTAATCGCACCTGCAGCAGAAACACGCAGGACCCTTTTCTGGGTCTGCACTAGAATCGGATCGCACGGGTAGTCACACCTATACGATCCAAGTCTGCGCATCGCACTCCTCTGCCAATCACGTGTGCCGTGCGATCCGAGACGCACATTATGTATGGATCTAACCGCACCCGCAGCAGAAACACGCAGGACCCTTTTCTGGGTCTGCACTAGAATCGGATCGCACGGGTAGTCACACCTACACGATCCTAGTCTGCGCATCGCACCGCATTCCTCTGCCAATCACGTGTGCCGTGCGATCCGAGACGCACATTATGTATGGATCTAATCGCATGGCACCCGCAGCAGAAACACGCAGGACCCTTTTCTGGGTCTGCACTAGTATCGGGTCGCACGGGTAGTCACACCTATAGGATCCAAGTCTGTGCATCGCACCGCATTCCTCTGCCAATCACAGCTCCATCCAGTGGCCTAATGCGGTATTTTCCTGAATCACTCTATTATTTATAAATGAATGACGTTCGACCCGGAAAAAAAATGGATTAGTAACAATTGGTTTTGTTAGGCTGTTTTCTCTCCGGGTTATATATTACTCCTTTATAAAGAATACAGTGAATCAGGAAAACACTGATTTCCTATGACCTCCAGCTCCATCTAGTGGCCATAATGTGGTATTTTCCTGATTCACTCTATTCTGTAGGAATGAATAACGTTCGCCCCGGACAGACACTGGCTTAGTAACATTCGATTTGGCCCCCATTCGCACAGAACGAACGTACACGCAGGTTTGTAGGATGGATCGCTCTGTGAATTTGTTAATAAACACGACACGCCCACTGTTTTATTTTTTATTTTTGCAGACACCCGATTTCATATCCTCAGTGCCACTGCCCCGCCTCCTGCCTGTTTTGGTCACGCCCATTGTATTTTCTTCCTGAAACAAAACCAGTCCCACAAACCATACAACTCACAGCATGGACCAGGGGCCCCGGCTGCAAGGCCCATTTCCAGTTTCAGCTGGTGTGCGGCCACATGAGGACAGATTCCAGAGAATTGTAGTTGGAGTCATGAAGACTGGACAGTGCGCTGTACGTGCCTGGCTGTGCCTTCGTGGTGTCGCTGTGGGTTGGGACCGTCCAACGCCTCGCCACCACCTACGGAACTATTTTGCAGCGTGAATTTTCTCCTGGCCCCGCCCCTCTCCGCATTCCTCGCCTCCCCTCCGCCTGGTCTGCAGGTTCCTCTCCTATAAACAGACCTGAGAGCCAAGATTCCCCGAGATTCCTCCACACACACCTGGCTGCCCCACATTAACCCCCTCCGGGCCTCAACCAAGGATGTGTGCAGAATGACTCCTCCGAAAATACCAATTTCCTGGCTGAGGCCCAAAAGGAAAGAAATGGTGAAGGCTAAAGAGGACCTGTCCTGAGGATCTACTGAGAGCGAAACCTCTGAAAATACCAATTTCCTGGCTGAGGGACAAAGGGAAAGAAATGATGATGGCTTAAGAGAACCTGTTCTGAGGATAAACAGAGAACGAAACCTCTGAAAATACCAATTTCCTGGCTGAGGGTCAAAAGAAAAGAAATGATGATGGCTAAAGAGCACCTGTCCTGAGGATCTACCGAGAGCGAAACCTCTGAAAATACCAATTTCCTGGCTGAGGCCCAAAAGGAAAGAAATGGTGAAGGCTAAAGAGGACCTGTCCTGAGGATCTACTGAGAGCGAAACCTCTGAAAATACCACTTTCCTGGCTGAGGGTCAAAAGAAAAGAAATGATGATGGCTAAAGAGCACCTGTCCTGAGGATATACCGAGAGCGAAACCTCTGAAAATACCAATTTCCTGGCTGAGGGACAAAGGGAAAGAAATGATGATGGCTTAAGAGAACCTGTTCTGAGGATAAACAGAGAGCGAAACCTCTGAAAATACCAATTTCCTGGCTGAGGACAATAAAAAAAAGAAATGATGACAGCTAAAAAAAAATACAAATTTCCTGGCTGTAAGCAGTGACACTTAAAGAGAACCTGTATTGAGGATGTATGGAGAATGACTCCTCCGAAAATGCCAATTTCCTGGCTGAGGCCCAAAAGGAAAGAAATGGTGAAGGCTAAAGAGGACCTGTCCTGAGGATCTACCGAGAGCGAAACCTCTGAAAATACCAATTTCCTGGCTGAGGCCCAAAAGGAAAGAAATGATAATGGCTAAATAAGACCTGTGCTGAGGATATACCGAGAGCGAAACCTCTGAATATACCAATTTCCTGGCTGAGGCCCAAATGGAAAGAAATGGTGAAGGCTAAAGAGCACCTGTCCTGAGGATCTACCAAGAGCGAAACCTCTGAAAATACCAATTTCCTGGCTGAGGGCCAAAAGGTAAGAAATGGTGGAGGCTAAAGAGGACCTGTGCTGAGGATATACCGACAGCGAAACCTCTGAAAATACCAATTTCCTGGCTGAGGGCCAAAAGGTAAGAAATGGTGAAGGCTTAAGAGGACCTGTCCTGAGGTTAAACAGAGAGCGCAATACCAATTTCCTGGCTGAGGGCCAATACATTGAATTGATGACAGTTGAAGAGAACCTGTCGCGTGGATGTATGGAGATAACGTTTCTAAAAAACAATACCAATTTCCTGACTGTAGGCAGTGACAGTTAAAGAGAACCTGTCCTGAGGATGTATGGAGACTGACACCTCGGAAAATACAAATTTTCTGGCTATGGGATGATAAACAGAAATTATGACCGTTAAATAGAACCTGTCCTGAGGATATACAGAGAATGAAAAACCTACTATAAAATGAAATAGTATGAAAATACTATTTTCCTGGCTGAGGGCCAAAAGGAAAGAAATTACGAAGGCTAAAGAGCACCTGTCCTGGGATAAACAGAGAGTGAAACCTCTGAAAATACCAATTTCCTGGCTGAGGGCCTAAAGAAAAGAAATGATGACGGCTAAAGAGGACCTGTCCTGAGGATATATCAAGAGTGAAACCTCTGAAAATACCAATTTCCTGGCTGAGGGACAAAAGGAAAGAAACTATGATGGCTAAAGAGCACCTGTCCTGAGGATATACCAAGAGTAGAACTTCTGAAAATACAAATTTCCTGGCTACAGACAATAAAATAAGAAATGATGGCTAAAGAGAACCTGTCCTGAGGATAAACAGAGAGTGAAACCTCTGAAAATACCAATTTCCTGGCTTCCTGGCTGAGGGCCAATACATTGAATTGATGACAGTTAAAGAGAACCTGTCCCATGGAAGTATGGAGATACAATCTCTAAAAAAAAGCAATTTCCTGGCTGTGAGCAGTGACAGTTAAAAAGAACATGTCCTGGGGATGTATGGAGATTGACGCCTCTGAAAATACTCATTTTCTGGCTGAGGGATGATAAGCAGAGATTATGAAGGGTAAAGAGCACTTGTCCTGAGGATATACAGAAAGCAGAATGTCTGAAAATACAAATATCCTGGCTGAGGGCCAAAAGGAAAGGATGACAGTTAAAGAGGACCTGAGTATAAACAGAGAGTGAAACCTCTGAAAATACTAAATTCCTGGCTGAGGGCTAATACATTGAAATGATGACAGTTACAAATAACTTGTCCCATGGACGTTTGGAGACAAAAATCTCTAAAAAAAAATACAAATTTCCTGGCTGTGAACAGTGACAGTTAAAGAGAACCTGTCCTGAGGATGTATGGAGACTGACACCTCTGAAAATACAAATTTCCTGGCTGAGGAGTGATAAACCGAAATTATGACAGTTAAAGAGGACCTGTCCTGAGGATGTATAGAAACGCTGCTGATCTCTCCTTCTGAAAATACAAATTTTCTGCCTGATGGATGATAAACAGAAATTATGACAGTAAAGAGAACCTGTCCTGAGCAGGCATAGGGACTAACACTGCTGGCTTCTCCTGCTGGAAATACTCATTTTCTGGCTGAGGAATGATAAATAGAAATGATGACAGTAAAGAGAACCTGTCCTGAGGAGGCATAGGGACTAACATTGCTGGAAATACAAATTTTCTGGCTGAAGAAGGATAAATAGAAATGATGACAGTAAAGAGAACCTGTCCTGAGCAGCCATAGGGACTAACTGCTGGAAATACTAATTTTCTGGCTGAGGAATGATAAACAGAAATGATGACAGTAAAGAGAACCTGTCCTGAGCAGGCATAGGGACTAACACTGCTGGAAATACTAATTTTCTGGCTAAGGAAGGATAAATAGAAATGATGACAGTAAAGGGAACCTGTCCTGAGGAGGCATAGGGACTAATACTGCTGGAAATACTAATTTTCTGGCTGAGGAATGATGAATAGAAGTGATGAAAGTAAAGAGAACCTGTCCTGAGCAGGCATAGGGACTAACACTGCTGGAAATACTAATTTTCTGGCTAAGGAAGGATAAATAGAAATGATGACAGTAAAGGGAACCTGTCCTGAGGAGGCATAGGGACTAATACTGCTGGAAATACTAATTTTCTGGCTGAGGAATGATGAATAGAAGTGATGAAAGTAAAGAGAACCTGTCCTGAGCAGGCATAGGGACTAACACTGCTGGAAATACTAAATTTTCTGGCTGAGGAATGATAAATAGAAATGATGATGATGAGGAAGTATGGAGACTGATGTTACTGACCTCTCCTTCAGATAATACAAATGTTTTGGCTCACGGACAATAAATATTAATGATGACAAATAAGGAGAACCTGTCCCGTGGAAGCATGAGGGCCGACTCTGCTGATCTCGCCTTCTGAAAATACTAATTTCCTGGCTGTCTTGATCAATGACTGTTAACTTTATCCGCTCCAAATCCCTAATTCAAAACACATGTAATGCATATCAAGGAACCTGCCAAATGCCACAAAAAAACCCAAAAACTGTACTTCTACGTATGCGAATAGATCTAAATGGGTAAAGATATTAAGCCAGAGACAGTCAGAAAAGTAGCATTTTTCAGAAGATGCTCAACACCAGCAGACTACATCTTTCAGTACAGTTTCCTTTTAAATGAAATATTCACATTAACAAAGTTAGAAAAAGAATGTTTAATATGTAAGCGCTAATAAAACACTTGTTTGTGTGACGATCGCGGCGTCAGACCCCACCCCTTCTCACCAAAACTCGTGAGCGAAGGACTAGCCAATCTAAAACCGCGCTGTCATGTGCGAAACAATGCCACGCCCAGCTGCACCCTGCACAAAGATTTTCCAGCTAATGGACCACAATCTGTGTATCTGCAGCCTGAGCGATTGTTACTGGGTCAGGTTAATTACGCAATTAACCCTTCACACTGCCACCACCTCTTTTTTGCACAGAGAAAGAGGAAACTCAGCAATATCAGCAATAACACTATAATGGTTGAATAACCGTTGGTATACCACTGTCACCGCAGACAGATGTATACAGATGTTTAAAACACACAGTAGCGCTCTTCAGAGACAGGGGTTCTTAGTTTGCATTAAAGAGCTTTAGAATCAGTTCAACACTTTTCAGAAAGTAAGATTTATTACTAAAAAGGTCAAAATGGTGCAATAAAAGTATTTACAGAAAAAGATGTAGCCAATATATATATAAATATACAGAGAACAACAGCACAGCAAAGAGATAACAGAAAGAAGTTTCGAGAGGTAAAGTACTTGCCGTCAGTCTTGGTTTAAGCAGCTTTCAAGTGTCAGAGCAAAAGGGTACCGTTCTCCCAAAGTTGGTTCCGATGTTAAAAGGGAGAATTCTTCAACTTCAACTCAACTCCAAGCATAACAGCCTTTTTCTAGGAACTGGGCAGGGTGTCTCCTTAAAGCAGAGAACCAATCGCCTCATTCGGGGAGGGGTGTTGCAGGCGGGAAGCTCAGGCTATGACCAAATCCCTCACAAATTATACTATGGTCAATAACCTTCCCTAGGTACATGTAACATTCTATCCACGGGTAGATTAATATGCAGAATCATCTGCTGAACGTCTAGATATGAAACATGCCATAATTTACTATTCCAGCTAGAACTATATGGCTTTCTGCTCTCCTGCAGACTTCAACTAGGGGGTGTAAGATATCAAACAACTCGCATGAAACTGAGCTATCCGAATATGTGCTTTATGTTTATGTAATTATTTCCTATTTCAAGATATGAAATCATAGGGGAAAGTGGATTTTTAAATGTGAGTCTGTTTTAAACGGCTTATCTGGAATGTGTTTGAAGCCCAGTGAAGGACTGCTTTATGGCTTTACGATCCTTTCCAAGCAAGAATCTCACAGACATACTGGGTCCAGGCTAATTGGGGTTTATAACCATGATGCTCTCCCACTGTGCCTGATGCCTGTGATTAGAGATGAGCGAATCGAAGTATCCGAAGTGGAATTCGAGTCGAATATCGGAAAAATTTCGA